>VMBQ01004242.1:20105-86297 GCA_007657795.1 Dreissena rostriformis | reverse complement strand
AGGTTCATAGCGCAAATAACATACTTCTCTTTTGCCCGTTCAAAAGAATTTGACATATTCAAATCTGGTTCCTGAACATAATTGATACATTTATTTTGTAGCGTTTTATTTTCCCCTTTTTCGTTATGAAAATTGTATACACCTCCAAACATTACCAATGGTATTGTTAGTTTACATGTAGATGTGTGTATGTGTTAAGTTATAATAGCGTTCTTTGCATGACATATTACAGGTAATATTGGTACAGAATCACATATAATCACATCATTTGTCATAATAGAATATATAAATTCCATGCAAAATATTATAAAGACACAAACCCACATTTAACCCACGCAGACACACACACATATGACATGTTATAAAGGACGCAAACGAATGAAAATGGTATTTAATATTTTAAGCTAAAAACACACTTTTCAATAAGATAATGATCTTAGCATGCACGTAATTTTACAATTGTCCGGTTAGTTAGTTTTTTTATTATCATAGAATACATAAGATAACAATAACCTCGGCTTCATAGTTTTATTAAATGTTTTATAGTTGTCGTAATCAAGATTAACACCAAGTACACAATCAAAATCTCCACATAATATATAGGACTCATTTCCAATGGCCTGTATGATTTTGAAAAGTGTTCTACATGTATAATTGTTTGGTCCATAAAGCCAAGTTAGTTATACCATGTTTTACTATAGAACATTTACAACTATGTTAACAAATAATAAACGTTAGTCTTTATTTAGGATATAAATTAATGTGTCAGGTCAAATATATAGTACGGTCATTGAAGATCGGCCGTGGTATTGTCATGAAAAGTCCATGACCCTGCTCATGCAATAATGATAACGATACCTCATGGTTCATAAATAAAAAATGCCAATAGATAAACGGAAATAACACATAGGTCATAAACATAGGGTTATTTATGGTCACCAGACTTGATATAGAAAAATTACCCTAATCTCGTAACTTTTATTTATGATATATAAACAGTTATATATATTGTTTGAGATCTTTAATGATTTGTTTTTGTCAAAAACATGTTGTTATTTTTTTTTATTGATTCATTAAATAACGTATGTATAATGACTTTTAAAGATTTAAAGGCTGTTTCCGAAGTTATAATTATGCTGTTTGTTTCCGTTTTAGAATCGTTATTTTGACCGGTCACCGTATAATAAAATACGTTATAACACCTTACTTTACCTACCCTACTGTTAGCAACGAAACATGTAACAAACATATCGTTACGCCATTTACAAAACAGGAAACGAATTAAACGTCAGCAATCAAAATTATTTCACATTTTACGCATTTTCAAGCTTGAGAAAACACTCTTTACGTCCTCTCGAAATTTCTGACCGCTCAAAATATACACATAAAAGTTAAGAGCGTGATTAACCCATGTATGCCTAGCGTCTAGAAAAAAGGCCTTGGCAAGCAGCGTACACCCAGATGAGACGCCGCATGATGCGGCGTCNCTTTATATATTACACATGAGATCATGTGAAATGGGTAGTGATAGTACAATCATTAGCAGGTCAGTCTTCACTTTATATATTACACACGAGATAATGAGAAATGGGTTGTGATAGTACAATCATTAGTATGGTAAGTCTTCACTTTATATATTACACATGAGATCAAGCGAAATGGGTTGTGATAGTACAATCATTAGCAGGTCAGTCTTCACTTTATATATTACAAATGAGATCATGTGAAATGGGTTGTGATAGTACAATCATTAATATGGTCAGTCTTCACTTTATATATTACACATGAGATCATGCGAAATGGGTAGTGATAGTACAATCATTAACAGGTCAGTCTTCACTTTATATATTACACATGAGATCATGCGAAATGGGTAGTGATAGTACAATCATTAGCAGGTCAGTCTTCACTTTATATATTACACAAGAGATAATGAGAAATGGGTTGTGATAGTACAATCATTAGTATTGTTAGTCTTCACTTTATATATTACACATGAGATCATGCGAAATGGGTAGTGATAGTACAATCATTAGTATGGTCAGTCTTCACTATATATATTACACATGAGATCATGCGAAATGGGTTGTGAAAGTACAATCATTAGTATGGTAGATCGTGTTTGAAAATATTAAATGATAATGGTTAAAAACTTTTTGATAATAACGAAATTGGAAAACGCCATGTCTACTTAAAGCGATGAGTATTATACTTCCAACGTAAATTAGACTGGTTTGGAAATCATCAATGGCTTTGGTGTAAATTTCATCATACGTTGTCATACGGATGAATTGACAATATTAGAATGAAATCGACTCGTTAATTTATCCCTGTAGTAGGCTATGTTCGCCACGTTGATACTAGTCACGTCATTACATTAAATTACGAATGGCTTTGTAAATACAACAAACTACGCAACACATATTATACTTCCAACTGTTTTTTGTCAATAAAAGTTCATTTATCACAGGACTTGGTGGGATAGATGTGGCCTTCCACGCTTATCAATCCCGAGTTACCTGTTCGGGGGACCATCAAGTGATCGTTTATGACACAGCAACGATAAATCAAGGTGAGAGACCAAGCCAATGTAAAGCGACCTCTGGACCTTAACTCTACTGTTGTGGACAATTATCAAATTTATCAAATTACATCGTCTACCGAACGATCTCAATTACATATGTTTGCTAATGATCGATCGAAATGATGTGTTCGGTCATGTAAAGGAGGTTGCGGCATAATCGACATTGTCTCTGTTATTGTATTGGTCTTAGTATTAAACCTTTTGTAATGAACCGACTAAAATTAAAATGGCGATTATGGTGATAATGCATGTACATAAAGTGTCGTTCCAGGTTATTATGTGCAGTCCGCACAGGCTAGTCACGGACGAGACGTTTTGACTTAACTTTATATCCGTTTAGAAGAGACTTCCTTTAAACGGAATATTCCATAAAAGCGGAAAGTGTCATTCCTGCTTAGCCTGTGCTGTTCGCAAAGGCTTATCTGTTACGACACTGTACGCTAATGCGTTTTGTCCAGTTTTCCCAGAATGAGGCTCATATCTATATATAAAATAGGGGGAGGCTACAACACGGCCGACGGGATTTTCGACGCGCCGGTGGCGGGTCTGTACCTTTTTTCTTGGACGACGGCCTCTCAGGATGACGATTGGCTCATCACTGAACTGATTATTAACGGCGCACGCAAAGGTCTCATCGGCACAGACACCGCCAACACCGACCTGACCCCCGGTACCGCCGTCATCCTGGCCAACGTGAACGCTGGGGACCACGTGTTCGTCCGGCGGGTGACGGGCGGAGCCTGTCACACTGGGCGGCTGCAAAATACAATGCGGGTCTCCTTCAACGGCTTACTGCTGAGTTAATATGTGAAGCTGATTTAATTGTGGCTTTTTAAACAAGATGATACACATCGACGAGTGTTACATTCAAGAATAAAAATATGCATGGCATACTGCTTATGTCATCCTTTTAAATTGTGTGGATGTTGCACCGTGTGTTTGCACTAACATTGAACATCGAAGATCCAAATTAGAATATCAAGCTGGTGCGAATATCGTAATATACTGATGTCGAAATGCAGACAGGAACTGCGAATATCGAGCTAGGTTAAATTTCGAGTATGCAATCGCATCGACATTGAAAGTCATAGCGCGAATATCGAACTGGATCGAATATCGTGTTAGCTCTGCGATCGAAATACAAACGCGAACCGCAAATATCGAGGCATGTATAATTTCGTGCAAGCACTGACATCGACATTCAAAGTTCAAACTTGGATATCGAGCTGATGCGGATATCGTGCTAGGTCTGAGGTCGAAGTGCAGACATAAATTGTGAAAATCGAGCTAGGTTTGATATAGAGCACACATTGATGTCGACACGCAAAAGCAATCCGTGAATATCGAGCTGGTGCGAATATCGTGCTAGCTTTGAGGTTGTCTCCCCTTTGCTAGTATCACTATATTTAGAGGACTAAGAAAAGTTTGTACAAACTAATGCAAATGCTGGTATTGAACTGTATGATATTATTTTGCTTGTTTTACTTTTTGCAGACAATATGGTGATTTTCGGCACAACGCCCCAAGAATTACAAACACACTTAAATAATTTAGCAATGTATTGCAATACATGGGGTTTAAAAGTCAGTTGTTCGAAAACTAGAATTATGGTTTTCAGAAAACGTGGTGCACTACGTGAGGACGAATGTGTCCTAAAGACCAACTATATTCCTTGAATTACAGTATTTTAATATGTTGATAGACAAATGAGAGATATTTTACGAAGAGTTGCCTGTAACGCAATACTTATACATCCGCTTAAATAGCCAAAACAGTGTCATCGTTCCAAAGGTGCGAACGTTGTTGTCTTTGTTAATGGAGGACCTGGCCATTGTAATTAACACAAAACTAACACTGTATGGTTCTTTAAATGCCCTTTCTATCTTATCATCCATTCGTATCTTGTCCTCCGTACACTGTCAATTATTTCCACATTCATACAGTGCCAATACCACATAAATGCAGCCTAGTTTTGTGTTCGTATTGCTAGTGAGTTGCTTTCTAACAGAGGTTCTTGCTTTGAACGATGAAGTGGAAGGGCTACGAAATGAATTCGAGCAGATGAAAAATCGTATGAAATCCATGGAAATTGAACTGGAATCATTGATAAACAGCCCCGTTCTATCAGCAGGTTCATCCAACCTACTGGGTCGTCTTTCAAAACGTACGTAGACAACATTATTACATAAACAGTTATTTATTAGGACGTGCACATATTGACAAATCACGTTTCTCCGCGTATATAATACACGTATATGAAAGTCGTTTGAAACGGAAAGTGATCTGATCGTACTATCCTAAGCATTGTTCATCGTTTTTTTTTATAATAATAAATAATAATGAATAGAAACAATCACATCATGATAACGAAATACCATGCATGCTTAAAGTACAGAGGAGCCAATCCTGTCAAAAAAATTATAATAGTCAAAAGATGTCTTTTTTTCTTTTACATATTTAAAGTCCATATCTTTCTCTTTATTGTCAATAATATTTCGATTATCACAGGACGTGGTGCGACAGAAATAGCCTTCCACGCTTATCAGTCACACGTTACCTGTTCAGGGGACTATCAGGTGATCGTGTATGACATAGCAGAGGTCAATCAAGGTAAGTGACCAAGCAAATGTCTTCCTACCGACTTCAAATTATAAAGTCTACGATCTCAATTACAAACGATCTCAATAACAAATGTTTGATAGAGATCGGTCGAAATGATTGAATGTTAAGGAGGTCATGGAATCAGCGAAGATTGTACATTGTATCATATGTACAAGTCTTATTAGATAGCCTCTTGTAATAAACCGACCACAGTCATGATGGAGATAATGGTGATAACAAGTGATGACGGTGATGATGATCGTTGTGATTATGGTGATGATTATGGTGGATTATGATACCGATGAGGATGATGATGGTGAGGTTGAGGAGGATATGAATGACACAGTTAAAATGTATGATTATTCTCTATTAAACAGTTAAACATATGTACAATTAATTAAACTAGGAGGAGGCTACAACACGGCCGACGGGATTTTCGACGCACCGGCGACTGGCCTCTACCTTTTCTCTTGGACAACGGCCTCTCAGGATTCAGACTGGTTCATCACTGAACTGATCGTAAACGGCGCGCGCAAAGGTCTCATCGGCACAGACACTTCCGACACCGACATCACGCCGGGAACCGCCGTCGTCCTGGCCAACGTGAACGCTGGCGACCACGTGTTCGTCCGTCGGGTGCCGGGCGGAGGATGCCATACTAGTAGGCTACAGGATACAGTACGTGAATCGTTCACAGGCATTCTGCTGGGTTAAACTGTGTAGCTGATTTAGTTGTTACATTTACGAATAAACGGATGATGCACATCATTGAGTGGTACATTTAGTAATAAAAAATATACATGATTTACTACCGATTGTATTGCTTTAACTGGTCTAGATGTTGAAGGGTGTGCAGGCAATGACATCGACAATCGACGACCAAATTTAAAATATTAAGCTGGTTCTAATAATGTGCTAAATCTAGCATAAATTTGCCTGCGAATATTGAGCTAGATTGAATTTCAAATAAACATTAAAGGGACTGTCCACTAGATTTTGGCATGTATTGAAGCATGTCATTAAATGCTCTATATTGATAAATTCAAACATTTGACCTAAAAATCTGCAGTTAAAAAACAAGAATACAATTTAAAAAGGGAAAAAAAAGTAAACCTCATCAGGGCTCGAACCAGTGACCATCGGGGTCCTGGAGTAAAAACCAATTAGACCGCTCGGCCATCCTGACAAGTATGTACGAGAGCCGTATTTTATACCATATATAAGCAATCCTCGTAGTTTTACAAAATATAGCGACAATAACAGAACTTTCCAAATTATTCAATCGTTTCGCGTCGAACGACGCTTTATGATTTTGAGGTTTTCAAATCGTCAAAAGATGCATATAATGGATATTTAAGAGCATTGTAAATGGTCAGTATTACTATTTCCTCAAAAATATCATAACAAACGCGAAAATTTGCGAATATGAAACAACTTTTTTTAATTTTGTCAATTTACCAATCTGTTGGACGGCCCCTTTAATATCGGCTTTCAAAGAAAACTGCAAATATCGAGCTTTTCGAATATTGTTTTAGCTCTAAGATCGAAATAAAAACTTGGACCAAAAGGTTATTTACCTTTCGGTCGTGGAATTTAACTTACAAGAATTATTTCCACCGTTTATAAGATGATACAGGGACATAAAAAAGTCTCCCACATTTGTTTTTTAAATTCTTTCTTAAAATTCTTTTCGGTTGACAAACATGATCGAATATAGCATTAATGATCGAACATTCAATAGTTAATTGAGCGAATTTGATCGAATCTAGAAAAACAGAACTAAATCTCATCTAAACATACAAAAAACTTGGGATCGCCACTTAAAATTAAGATCGGACGGGTAAGCGCAAACAAACATGTGTTTACTCCTTACTATCTCGCGCGCGTTACTCATGCTCGATATCGGTTCATGTGATCTCGACAAGTTCACTGAGTACAAGGATTACTGACGCAAAAACGTACACTGTTTAAACCCATTCAGTTCTTTATTTAAAATAAATTAACTGATAGTTATTCCTTCCTTGGCGTTGTAGGTACCATGCACACACATTACATTGTATGATATGATATGAGTTGATAATGAACTATTCGTAATGTTCACATAGTTAACTTGTGTGAACGACATGAATTGAGAAAAACGAACTATTTCGGGCCCGATTGCTTTCGTTTACACACGAGGAACTACATATTATTCATACTCGAAAGCTTTTTATGATACTTGTATATAAATACGATATGTTTCATAAGTGTATTGAAGATGTAAAATGTTTAACTGCAGCATGGTTATAACATTTGTATTTGTGCACACATAAGTAACAGTGGAATTGAAGCTGGAACCAAACATTTGACTAAATATTTAACAAAATATTTTTCGATCAAAGATACAGATGTACAGCATAGACAATTTCTGTGCTCAAAGTTTGTATTAGTCTTCTGCCTTTATTTTTTTTTAATGACTCATGTCTAGAGATTGGTTTTTTCTCTTGTTTTCTGAATGTAGATAACAACACTTGTTTGCTTATATAAATGTTTTTTGGTCCACTTGTTACACCTCATTAACTATAATTCATTTATATATTTATATACACATAAGTCTTGCTTTATGAATATTTATGTTCACAAGAGTGAATTTGGTAGGTAAATGGTTATAAAACAAATAAACAAAAAGGTTGAGGGTTAGCAACTTGGAATGTTTGAGAACTGTTCGCTAGTTATTTCTTTAGTGTGATTTTGGATGCATAATACCATGGTTATAGAAAATATAAGGTGAAAGAACAGAACATCAAACTGTCGAATTACAGTTCTAAGACCTTAATTTAGCATAATGAAAACACTCGAGTTTCCGTTAAACTCGTTTATAAGTCTGTGAAATTTACACTTGTTAACAGAATCATTCCATCTACAACTAGTGACTCGCTCAGATAGTGAGATAATAACTCAGATATGGACATTGAAACTGCCCTATTTAAATATAGAAAAGATGACACTCACGCAAAGATAGAGGGTCGGTTCAGTACATGCCAACACACATATAGAACTTAAATCTGGACACTGTCCGAAAGTGATTAGAATATTAAAATGAAGCACGCATAGCGTTAGTAATAACACATGCATTCACAACACATATAGTATTTATGTCTAATTTTTGTATTTAAGCATTATGAATGTTGAAACATTGAATTGAGTGATCAATGTGTTTGTTTCTAGTATACTTGCTGTATCAAAAGCCATTGATAGGCGCACCAAATATTGAAGCTTTGTAGCGATAGGTAGATCAATAATATAATGTTATACTAGGTTAATATCCCGTGCCCGTCTTCACAAGTGAAAAAATATTGAAATATTTAAAGCAAAACAGTTTGCTGTTTGTTGCTTCTCTTTATTTGAATATGCAACTCAAACAGGGCATACAGTGCATTTTTGTTTTTGTTATCTATCTACGAAAATAGTCAAGCTCACATGAACATTTATCAAGCATGAACAATACGTGCGATTTTGTAACCCCACATATACAACATACGTCTAGGGTAATGAGGTTGATACACGGGTATAAATACCCATATCTCCTTGTCCTCAAAATAAGCATATGCTACTCCATATACTAAAACATGTTGTACTTAGCAGGTATGTGGCACACATGGTTTTAACTAAGTGGTCAGTTTAGTTTGACTTTATTGCTTGATTTGCTAGTAGCATTTTCATTTTGTAATATGCACATTTTTAGCGACGATCACACATTCATTGGTGTTTATTTAATATTATTTCCACTTTGAGCATGCATATTTATAAGCTTCTACGCTTTTGCGAATTTTGAAAATCATAAAAAAAATATTATTGATGAAAAGAATTGTACTGAGTAATGTGTACCATATGCTGTTGGTTTGTGTTATCGTTTTGCAATACTTAAGTTGGATATCGATGACGTCATCTGACAGTAACGCTGATCATCTCTGCCAATCTGGTTTCTGGAAAACCATTTGGTGAGACGTAAGAGGTGTTCAACCAATCAGCGACTCTGGATAACGCTGGTGACTTCGTCGTGTACTGGAACTATAACTCGAGCCACGTGACATTCGAGGTGCACGTGAAGACACATGGCTACGTGGGGTTTGGACTGTCCCCCAATGGGAACATGTTCCCGGCGGACGTTGAAGTTGGATGGGTGAAGAATGGACGCGTCTTCTTCAAGGTATCTTTTATATGATAAAAAATCACATTGACGAAAGAATTTACAGTTCCCTAAAACGATATAAATTCTATAAAATGCTTCTATAAATGAGATTGAAGTTTGTGTTCATCGTTTCTGGAGTATACATGTTCTTGTTCAGTACGAATTCGATACACATTTTTACATTTAAGTGGAACCTTTTATACAACAATATTTGTCAATAGGTTCTATCTTCAAGTCATTAAACAGTCATAAATTAAAAGAATGTGTTTGTCATTAAATCACGTTTTTTTTTTTATTCTTAGTGCATACGATAACAAATTTAAGTTGTTTGAGCCATATTTTGAACTAATTGTTACTTTAGGATATGCACACAGCTGCGCATGCGTCCCCAGTAGTCGACAAAAGTCAGGACTGGTTCCTGCTTCAAGGTGAAGAGAACGACATGGGAACCAGTCTGAAGTTTGTCCGGAAGCTGGACACGTGCGATGCAGACGACAGAGTGATTACGGTAAATTTAAATGCACAAACCAAGTTGTAGTTAAATTAATCTCTTAATTAATACACATTTCGGTCGATCGATAATTAATCAAATACAAACACGTACATTCTACAGTTTGTTCTTATTATTAGTAAGTGATAGATGTCGTTTTCGTGTCTTTCTCTAAGAAAGCAAAATCTTTAGTTCGCCGTGGCGTAGTGGATATAGTGTCCGCAAAGCGACCGGGAGGTCAAGGGTTCGATCATCGCGGAAGCGTTCTTTAGATNCTTTGATATCCCACAAAGACACCAAGTACTGGTTCAACACAGGAAACGGACTCGATAGCGTTTCAATAAGCCTAAGGCTTTGATGCAATTGAGCCTAAATTAAAATGGCAAAACAAAAAGTTTATACCCCTTCCATACCCACATAGATCGCCACCCAGCGGCTGATCTACTCGTACCACCCGGACGATCCCGCGGACGAACACAGTCTTGTGTACCACGGCGGTGAACGCAGGGGCGCCAATAGCGTCACGCTGCTCAACGTCAACGCGCCGCCTGACGTCATCACACACGAGGACGTCAAGGTGTTAGACATAACCGCGGGAAATGTACGTATTTACTGGATGACGTGTTTGGCCGTATGCCTTACCTATTTTATTTACCATAAGTGAATATGAAAATCAAAACAATATGAATTGTGATTTTCCGCACAATTGTGATACAAGACAATTATTAAAGGATAAGGGACACACCTCGTACAAAATAACTCTGTAAATATAATTAAATTAAGTTTAAACTAAACTAACCGTATTTAAAAATTAATTGTTTACCACATTTATGTATGATTGCAGTGTTCCGCTTTTATTTTCAGTATGCGATTCCAAGCAACGACACGAAATTGAACAATATTTCTGAAAACAAATTAGGCCAAATGTATGCATGATCTCCGTTTTCCGGAATTATTTTCAGTATGCGATTCCCAGCAACGACACGACTTATTTGTGCATTGAATATCAGATGGAGGACATAGGGGGGAAACATCACATGGTCATGGTACATATGCATGTAGTATGCATGTAGTATATTAATACGATTACTGATTTTGTACGAAAGTCAAAATACCTAAGAAAATGTGTGATGTGTTTCTGTTAGGTTGAGATCGACCCAAATATATGCATATCGTAACTGCTTCAACTGGGATCACAAGGCGTAAGCAACAAAATTACCAAAAATGTGCAATTTAAAGACTAACATGACACATTTTTGAAACCTCGCATTGCGTAAAAGTTTAAAAAATGCACAACAATACCTTTTGCTATCATTCCATACGTTAATGTTTGTTGAGTAGTGAATTATAGAAAAAATATAAGTTTGATAATATTTTATATCACTCACTGAGCTGCTATATGTTTCAATTACAGGTTAAGAAAGAAAGAAACTTTATATTGTTTGTGTTGAAATAACGTTTATAGCATAAATAGAAAGGGGGATCAAACGTTTTCGTTTGCACATGCCTTCACAAGAACACATGAAAGTATTCACTGTCTCTATTGTCACACGTAAATAAAAAACATATTTCTACCCCGCAGTTCGAGCCTATCTTTACGCCTGGTAACGAACACATGGTCCACCATTTTACCGTGCAGCGTTGCCCCGGGCGACACCCGCACCTGCACGGCGCACGTGGCGAGTGTTTCATGGGATTCCCGGAAGGATGGCCGAAGTGTCCGGAGATCTTCTTAGCCTGGGCGACAGGAGGAGGGGTAGGCGGCGTTTAATACCGATATACATGTAACGATCAAAGGTCGCCATGGCGTAGTGGACATGGTGTCCGCCTAGCTAACGAGAGGTCACGGGCTCGATCCCCAATGTGGAAGCGTTTTTTTATCTCTCTCAAAAGACAAACAGTACTGGTTCTACCCAGAAAACGGACTCAAGAGCGTTTTCATCAGGCTTATGCTTCCGATGCAATCGAGCTATATTGAATAGGTTTACATGTGAATGAAACGATCATTCGTTGAAAAAAGTTCGACTTGCCGTTGTTTATTGGGTTGTAAACAACGAGACGTTGAGTTCTGGAGCCTGTCTTTTTAAACATCGTTGGAAAAAATGTATGTTGCAAGTTTTTATTCATAGAGGCATAATTGTTGAACACCAACCTCTTTGATTAGTAAAGTTTAGTCATTCTTTTTATTTTCTTACAAGATCCGCATATAATTATATTTTAGGAACCTGTTGCGCATACATGTATATTTGTTATGAGCTAAAATTGTATTCGTAACTTAAATTTATCGCCAGATAATTTGTAAGACAGGGGCTCTATGAACAATAATTTATCAGCGCGGGCGTTCGTCCGAGATGTTTTATAAGCATGCATCAGAACGTTTAAGTTGTTTGTAAGTCGATAAGCAATGACAATGCAAATGTTATTTTGTTCATAAGACCAGTTTTCCAACAACGAGGCTCATGCTTTTAGCCCTACTATTTCCCGCCACATACCGGATATCCGGTTGGAGGGGCAGACGAAAATTCTTTCTACGTCATGCAGATCCACTATGACAACCCAAGCATGCGAAAAGGTTAGCAAATTTAAAACCCAATGAGGGAAATGGCAGGTATAGTTGCTGTTATATATTACTATATGAAATGTATATTACTATATTACTATACTCGATTCAAGCGACCAATCAACAGAGACACAATGAGTGTTAATATGATGTTTATGATAGTAATATTAACGTCGCATACAACTTTCTTTCCAATGTATAGATACATTCAGTATAAACTTAACAGAGCTAACCCAGAGATTTACTTGCTTACTGGTTACCACTGAACAAGGTATAAATTTGGAGTAGGCTTCTTAAAATGCAAAACTGTCGAAGATTCATGACGGAAGAGTGTTCTAAACGGGATAAATTTTACGTGTTACTTATCTGCTATTTTAATTTCTAAATGTAAAACGTTTCGAAAGGTGGCCTGAACAACACAAATAATTAAACGCTGTGCGCAGAATCAGATTCAAACTACTCTAGATTTTTTAATAACGTTTGTACCAAGATGAACAGCTCCAATGTCTAGTGGGTTTTATCAGTGCCCTCCAGATATTGTCTATAAGTCACCATGGCCCAAGACGAGGAAACTCGAAAGCAATACTCATGAACATTTAAGGCAATTTATTATTTCAATTTGTCAAATTCAGTATTGACTATTCTGAATTATTTTTATAGTTTAACTGTGTGGAACATAAACTGATAATTATATCTTTACATCGTGTTGATGAATTACTACAAGGAACAGTGACATGTCATGCATCTAAACTATATTTCAAAATTATTTTGAAATTTACAAAAGCAGTACTTTTCATTCTGGTGAGAAAGATAAAAGGAATACTTTCCACGATAAATGTCAATAATTCATCACTTTACTGTCTTAACCTTAAATAAACGTCGATATTTCTATTTGGACAACAGGTGTATTAGACAATTCAGGCGTCCGTATTCGTCTGACGTCACAACTTCGTCAGCATGACGTCGGTACGTTGGTTATAGGACATGTTGTAACACCGATGCAGGTCATACCACCTCGTGAGTCTGCCTTTGTATCGAAAGGCTACTGCGCGGAACAGTGCATATCGCAGGTAAGATCCTATTAGAACACGAGCATTTTAAGATAGTGAGTATTCGTAATAAACTTCTGCGTTATGCTTCGGTGTTGACTGATGGCGGCATTTATCGTAGAGTGTATTTCAGTGCATACGGGCCGGCTAAATTCGGCACAGTTCTCTTAACTTCGTATGTCTGTGCAAGTTTCGTTTCTTAGTGGAAAAAATCAGTTTATTCAATATTTTACAATGTAAAATAATTGTTATTACGGATATACTACCTAAATGACAGCTCGGTTCGTCTAAAATTTTAAGTCGATACAATTCGAGGCGCCATACCAAGGTTTGGCGTCCATTTTGAGTGTTGTTGTTTTTTGGTCAACTTATATCATTGGCCATTTCGTCTTTTACGCTGAGCGCCTGAATTCCACTGTAATCTGAGAACACAACATTAAGGTCAGAGTGATCAAGTCGTTCTGTGAAGCACTGAAACATCAAACATCAGCACATATCGAGCATGTAAATTGCTTGCCATAAACAGTGAACAAACACACCTTTGTAAAAGAAATGTTCCTCAACAAGATAAAACAAAACATATTTCAAATATTAAAATTAGCCTTATTAAGCTAAAATGATATGTTCAAGCAAGTATGGCTACCGGTGTTAAGCTAATCGTTTGTCATTAATAGGATATGGCCGCCAAGAATCTTGATGAATTCCGGATACTAAGCGTGTTGCAGCACGCGCATCTCCTAGCTACTGGTATGAAAACGAGGCACTTCCGGAACGGAACAGAGTTACCTCCCATTATCGATGACCCGAGCTACGATTTTTATTTCCAAGAGTTCAGGCCCTTGCCAAATGAAGTTGTCGTGCGCAAAGTAAGAGAGGCGAATGTTCAAATTATATTCTTTTTTAAATTGTTATAGGGATGAAATACCATCGTTTGTTGTCGTTTTTGAATGTGTGTTTTGTTGACGGTTAAAATGGAATTTATTATGGTGATGGTCATGATGATGATGATGATGATGATGATTATGAAAACGACGACGACGATGATGATGATGTTGATGCAGCGGCTGCTTCTTCTGTTGCTGCTGCTGCTGATGATGATGACGATGCTGATGCTTACGATGATTATGACGAAGATGGTGATGATAATAATATTAAAGATGATTATTATTGTATTTTTGTTGTTATTTTCAGGGTGACAGTTTTTCCGTAGAATGCACATACAGAACGATCGGCAGAACGACAGCTGCATTTGTAAGTTTAGTGGACGTGACCTTGGCAAAATTGCTTCCAGACATGAATGACGTTTTTTTATTACTTGTTTGTATTAATATCAAATTTCAAATCACATTTTGTCTTCGTTTAATCGTCCGTTTGTTCGTTTGTTTTTCAAATAATAAACATTTTGCTTTGATAACAAAATAACCTTAACTAATCTTTGAATAATGTCAACACTTTCCTGTGAAGACATAACACACGATTTTCAATTATGATTGCATTAAACATTGACATGGTGCTCTCAACGCAACGTCAGAAAGTAAAAAAAAAACACGTTCTTTTATAACCACAGGGAGGTCTGACAACCCGGGATGAAATGTGCGAGTCGTTTTTCTACCATTATCCGCGTCTAGATTTGGACGTCTGCGAGTCTCAACCGGAAATTAACACGATTTTCAACCGAACGTTTAACCGCAGTGCGTATGTCATGAACTTTTTCTTTTACTGAGCACTGAGGAATTTTATTCAGTTTAATTGACAATGGTCAATAGGTTATTCGTGTGCTTATGGCGCCGAGAAACCTTCTTGTCGAAACATTGTTTTTAGTTTTTAACGTTTACAACTTTAATATTAAACTACATATATTTAGAACATATAAGCAATGGTATACATAACTAACACGCGAAATACACACTATTTTTGTCACTATAATTTTAACGATCAATGCGTTTTTGTATGAGCATACAGCTAAACGTCAGTGGTAACATCATTATTAGGATACTTTTAACAGTATATTTTATTTTAAATGTGTGTCTTTGTTAACAGACTCGACATCGCCCGATTCATTCCTGTACTTCATGAAGCACGAATTTAATTGGTCGAACCAGACGCGTGTGGACCAGTTCAAAGCGGATCTCAGCAGCGCCATCTACGAACGCAGTTGCATCGGTATCAAAAGGGAAACGATGGACTGGAAGGTAGGCATCAAGAAAATAGGAAGTGTTCAAGTTCGGGGTTTGAAAAACTAAATAATGATTCGGTAGAATATTAAAAAAAAAAATGTTTATTTATTTAGTCTATGTTTTATTATACAAAGCAATTGCTTACAGCAGCTATTGGAGTTTAAAGTGCTCTAATAATTAAAAAATGAAACATCTTGACCTGGAATTGGTTTCAATGCTTCATTATTGAGGTATTGGTTATCACGAGAAAATCCTAATTCAAATAAGATTGTCTTTAAGCGGCTCTCTGGTCTGTTCGACTGCTTCAGTCTAGTACTTCATTTTTTTGCAACAGGTTTCCACTTTTCACTATGCCGAGCAGATATTCGATCCCTACACACCGCCTAAGTCCCAGTGTGACGTCACTGATCACATGACAAATCCGAATCGCGCCAACATCATCGGGTGACGTCACAGTTGATGATAGCCACTGAGCACTGCTTTCGCACCGGACAATTATGAAATGCGAATTATTAATATATCTACTTTATGTAGTATCTATTTCTTGACTGTCAATAAAATATTAATATTTGCATATTATGAATCATATATGTTCGTTGTACATGTTTTTGATAGATTAAGCATCAAGGCAGAACAAGAATTGTCGATGATTGATAAGTTCAAAGATTTTTACATGGCCTGATAGTGTCGTGTACACCAGGAGTTTTTGTGTGACATTATATTTAGCTAAGCATTAGATTTAGCACCAAATTTCATGCAAGTTAGGTTCCTTTTTGAATATTCGAATCATTTATTTCGTTTAGAATTCTAGATACACGTAGTTGCATAAGAGTATATTGACGGTTGGTAAAATATGTGAACCCTCTTATGCATACAATAGCACAATGCATACTTGTGCTAAACACAACATTTAAATACATTGTGATATCATAATTGAGAAAGCTAGCAAATAATTTCGCCATTAACCCATTTATGCCTAGTGGACTCTCCCATCCTTCTAAATTGGATCAATTTATTTCCAAAATTAGGGATGTCTAGTATATTTATTTCTATATTTAGAATATTTCTTACAGAAATTCCTTTGAGAAAAAAGCGCAGACCCTGATAAGACGCCGCATCATGCGGCATCTCATCTAGGTCTACGCTGTTTGCCAAGGCCTTTTTTCTAGACGCTAGCCATAATTGGGTTAAATACTTTAAAGCCGGATGCTTATGAGCGATTAAACAAGTATTGCTATTGTTTGCTTTACTATAAAAGTTGCATAAAATTTATTTGAAAGTCTCATCTCCGTTTTTAATGCGAACTATATATCGAATGACATTTATATTAGAAAATGGCAATGTTTTTTTTTTTTTTGCTTCCAACATAAAGAACAAACATGACTTTACATGTGGATGAAAAAACAACTACGACAGCAGATATTACAATACAAAATGTATTGTGACAATATGTGAACAAATGAAAATTATATTATATCAAGCAGAGTTGGCGTTGGTTTTACGCCGTAGTCGGAGAATCAGTAAGAGAACAAATATATTAAATTTATAGATTGGTTGTTCATAAGAGTTTAATAAGCTATTAAGATGATACTAGCTCTCATAGAAAGATATAGTGTAAAGGTTTTATTGAAGAAAATACTAAAACTGAGATAAACGTAGCAAATTAGCAAAACTTCGGTAAACAATTTTAAATTACGTTGTGACAATAAAAAAGATTGTTAGATTGCAAACAACAACGACCACACATATTTAAACGAAACACTGTGGGTAATAAGGGTCAGTGAAAATACTGTAAAAGGGCATCCTTTTTTAACCATTCAACTCATCTGCATCGAAATCAGTTACATGTAACATATCATACATATTTTGTAATTATGGAGAACACAAAAACAACTGCAATAACCAAAATAAAAAAATTGCAACCGCATCATCATTCAAAAAGGACATATGTAAACGGAAGAAAGGACACATGTCAACGAACTACAATAACAAGATCAATTCTCGAACCATTTAAGTACTCTATATTGAGATCAATTACATATCAGTTATATTTAGTTATTGTCTACAGATAGATGTCTTGACAAAAGTATCGCAATATTGGATAGAAAATAATTACAGCTAACTTCGAGATGGCAATAAAACATAAACACAGAGTCCCATGTATATACAAGTGAACGAGGAAAATGCGCTCATGCACTTGCCCCATAACAGTGGTAATGGACAACAGCGCACGTGTTTTGCGCCACTTCCAAAGGCAAAGTATTCTGAGTACAATGGATGTCGGAAGCGAAACTGCAAGATTAAGTTGTTGTTTACTTGCCGCGTCCTTTTACTGATATCATAAAAACAGCGAAACTGCAAGATTTAGTAGATGTTAACTTGCCACGTCCTTCAACTGTAATCATAAAAACGGCGAAACTGCAAGATTAAGTTGTTGTTTACTTGCCGCGTCCTTTTACTGATATCATAAAAAACAGCGAAACTGCAAGATTTAGAAGATGTTAACTTGCCTCGTCCTTCAACTGTAATCATAAAAACGGCGAAACTGCAAGATTAAGTTGTTGTTTACTTGCCGCGCCCTTTTACTGATATCATAAAAACAGCGAAACTGCAAGATTTAGTAGATGTTAACTTGCCACGTCCTTCAACTGTAATCATAAAAACGGTGAATCTGCAAGATTAAGTTGTTGTTTACCAGCCACGTCCTTTAACAGTTATAATAAAAACAGCGAAACTGCAAGATTCAAGTGTTCTTTACTTGCCGCGTCCTTTTACAGACTGAAGAAACATAGAGCAACCATGTCGACCATATAGCTAATTTCCTTTCACGTGATCTGTTCTTCAATGGTTAAATCGGATAGTCGTTTCTCAATATCATTGTCATTTTCAGTGTCAGTGATAGTCTTCACATTTTGTATTCTTGTTTCTTTTGATGTTTCCCTGAATAACGGTCTCATCCCAAATGGTTCAGTTTTTCGCTTTGGACAAACGGCGCATGTCCAAAACCGGTAAACACCAATCAGCCATTTTGGAACGGGACTTTCCGGATCCTTGTTGTAGAGACGAAGGTTAAGAATGACCACAGCAGTAATCGCCGAACTAAGAACAATATCTACGATAAGTTTGTAGGATACGATCGGAACGGGTTTCGAGGTCTTGGGTAGCATAGAGCTGACAATGGTCATGAAGACCGCGTTGGAAAGAAGACCGGTAATACAGTATGAAACCCGCTCGCCTGACTCCGGTACCAACAGAAACATCAACAGATTCAGGACACTCAGAACAAGAAGAGGTAGTACCAGATTCACGATGACATATGCCGATCTTCTCTTGAGTTTGAAACTAAACAGCACTTGCCAGTAACGCCCCAATAGAACGATGTCGGTTGTGGAGTCGATCAGGCCCCACATAGGGTGCTCTGAAAATAACGTCGTGTCAGCGCGTTCCGTATGTGGCATTATGAATACTTCACTAAACTCGTATCCCACAGCGCTATACGAGATCGTGCAAGTCTGTGTATCGAACGGGTAAACTTCGACGTCGACTGAGCACGTGGACTTCACCTCTTTCACCGGGATCCAAACTGCGGTTCCATTGTAATAATACCTGACTCGATCCATGCCGCACCTAGGCTCTCGACGTCGTCTACCGGCGACGTCATGATAAGTTCAGGCACCCACACGTCATCATAGGAAGACAACATTTGATATGCACCTTCGTAATTCGCTGGGTCCCACTTCATACTTTCATCCTGTGAGCTTATGGAAAAACCAGCACAAATGGAAAACACTTCGCTGACTTCATCGAACTCCTAAATGGATTTGACGTAAAGCTGAACGGTGACGTTGACACAGTAGCATTGCTAGTTTATATAGAACACTAATATAGCAATAAAATTAATTACGAAAATATATTGTTAGTTAATAAATAAACTAATGGAATGAAACACCAATTTAAAGAAACAATCACTGGAGGCGTTTAAAAAACTCACATACCGCCTTAACATCGATAAAGAGGTTTGGTAATAAGTAGTTTGACCATCGATATCAACGCGTGGCTGTAACCCGAGGGGGTAATCACGTGACAGTCAATATGGCGACGTCCATGTCGAGACGAGATATTTTTCGCCGTTGTAAAACCTGTATTATTTTAATTAATTGTTTAAATGCCGCTCACTTTCCAGCCATATCAACAAGAACGTGATGAGCGTTGATTTCCTATTAATATTCGCTTTATATCTCGACTTTACTCGCTACGAATTTTCTTAGCGGGAGCTGTAATTTTGTAATCCCGCTAAAAAAAAATCGTAGCGGGTAACCTGTTTTCGCTAGGAAAATTTGCCACAGTGAGCATTGAGAAATACAAAAACAATACAGTCCACAAACAAGGTCTTCATAAAAGTTATCAATCTTTAACATTCAATTAAAATATTGTAATTGAGCCTTGCTCTGTGAAAAGGGGGTTTAATGCGTGTGCGTAAAGTGTCGTCCCAGATTAGCCTGTGCAGTCCGCACATGCATTAAAAACCCTTTTCACAGAGAGGGGCTCAATTAAATTGAAGCTGTTTTCTTCTTTTGGTAACAATGACCTTAACTCGACAGAATCCTTAATGCAATCCCAATCAAGGTCTTCATATAAATCTCGACGTTTTGAATGAAAACCATTTAACCTTTTTAAGTAAACCCAAACTTGATCGTGATTCCATCCACCGTAAATGCAATTGTAAGGTTCCTGAGGCATACCCTACCGGACACATGCCCCTCTGTATAATTTTTAGCATATTAAGTTGATATTTGCAATCTCGCAAAGATGCCATTCCACTAATGTTGCACAGCGGACATGGATCATTTCAACATTGAATTATCCCTCGCATTATGTTTTAAGTTTGATTAATGGAACACTGATAAATTATCAAAACGATAAGGTTGTCGCAGAATGGTTGAGAAAGATTGCATAAACAAATTTATTGAAAAATTACAACATTCTTAATTGGTATTGCTTTTCGATAAAATGTACAAGACAAAAAGGAAAAAGCTTTGACTTTGTTGTTTTTGTTATTGACTTTGTTAGTTTAATAATAGAACGCTCGATGCATTCTTCGTTATATGCTGTTGTCAAATTGTTGTGCATTACCAGGCGTAGCCTTTGTAATCTGTCATGATCATCATTATCGTCGTCGTCGTCGTCGTCGTCGTCGTCGTGGTCGTGGTCGTGGTCGTGGTCGTGGTCGTCGTCGTCGTCGTCGTTGTCGTCGTCGTCGTGGTCGTCGTCGTCGTCGTCGTCGTAATAATAATGACGACCTTCCAAACGATTGTGCTTTGTTGTTGGGTTACAGGGATTATGAAAGATACAGAAGACACCTCGTTCATTAACGACCATGTGTCATTTATTGCCCTGCGTAGTGCAAACTACCTAGTAATTTCCACTTTTTGTTTATCGTCTCGTGTAAAAGAAGAGTTACCGGTTGGAGGTTGGAGTTGAGTCGGGGATCGAACCTGCGACCAACGACTTTGGCGCCGATGTGTTTCCACTAGACTAAAGACTCGTTCCACAGCCTATAGTTGTCTTACTTATACAAATCAGATCTAGGTTAAAGTGAGTTCGGATGGTATTAATGGAACGGTAAAGGACGGTAAATCATATTATAAGGCTATCATCCTAAAGAAGATGTCAGTTACATGAACCAAGATACCCAGCGGCACTGTCTTATCAATGATCCCACGGCTTGTTTCATAAAGTTACAAAACTTCAAAAACAAGAGGAACATGGTAATCATATGATCTTACATTGTAATGTAAAACAATTTCCGACGTTTTCAAACCATTTGTTTGCTTTCGTGGTATAATCGTAAAATAATTTTACCAGTAAAGTCAGAATATTATCATGTTCACGAGCGCTTTTGTGGTATTTCCGTTAAATAATGTTCTCAGAAAAGTGAGAAAAAAAATATTTTCACGAGCGCTTGTCATTAGGAGTGAAACTATGAATTTCATTACTTTACTGAAAAAAATAGATCACGATAAAACCACGAAAGCGAACATTTGCTTATGCTTTTAATAAATAAATTCCATTGTGTAGGAAAGAAATCAACACTGCAGCGCAATGTTGGGTTTAACAAATATTTTCCGTGGATTCATGGGATTGTATGTCCTCAAAAGGTTATCGTCACATCAATGGAAACGCATATGTGTATTCGTAAACAAGGTGAACATATCGATTTATGCTCCTTACAATTCACAACTGTCGAAGATGAACGTGGGAAGAGTGTTCATAGATATAACGTTTTGTTTTCTTTTTTATTTCGAACTGTTGATTCGATTGCGTTTGAATGTTGGCATAGAGAACATACTAGCAAATAACTGAAGTTTAAACGCTGAGCACAGAGTCAGGGTCAAACAATTCTGAATTTGAAAATAACTTTTGTAACAAGTCACCCTGGCCAAAGACGACTGAGGAAACCCTAACTCAATAATACTCAACTGGTGAGTTATTTTATTATTTTAATATTCCACAAAATCAAGGATAATAAACATGTACTTTATTATTTTTTTATCTTACTTTTTAATATGGAGTAATAATAAGTATTTGTGGTTTGTACTTTTGCTTGTAAATTGTAATGTTTTAACATTAACAACTTGTTATATTTACTTTTGTTTTGATGATTAACTATGATGAACAGTTTCATAAAATGCAACAACAAACAACAACATTTATTCAGCAGTAAGGTTTTAACATGCTTATAGCCTACACTATATATGCATTATACAATAAGTATATAAGTAATGGTAGATAGAAGTTGGACAATTGTGCTGTGAATTGGTTAACATGGTAAGTTATGAAGGGAATACATAATTGCATCTTATATTGCAACTGCACATCTAATATTCACTAATTTACTTACAAGTCATACGATTAGACGAATTTGAAGTAGGGAGAGGAACATATTGACATCGATTTTTCAAAACAAAATTATTTACGGGGAGTATTTGAAATAAAATATTTAAAATAAATCATGTACGTGGAACTTCATTTGAGATTGTATATACAAATTTGTATAAATGACTTTCTGTAATTGCAGTTTAAAATTCAAGTATATCAAGTAATGCGCATTGTTTCATCTTATTAGTATACTTTCATTTTTTCTTTCTTTTTTATGAACAGAACAGAACAGAACAGACATTTTATTTAGACTTATACATAAGTATATCGTCTTAATACATACAATAAATAAATAAGTGTGTCACGTTTTCAATACAAGCTCAATACAAAAACAAATGAAAAATGAAAAATATGCATATAGTAAACTTTCAAAACAAATAGTATTTTAAAGGACGGAAAGATTGTGTAAGTTATACCGGTTATATGGTGTTATTTATCAATGAATTGCAAATTAAAAATGTTTTTTTTTATATATATTTACATAACTTGACAAGTTCGTTTTTTTTCGGATGAAGTCAGTAGTTTGTGATACTTAAACACCGATGGATTAACATATACATAACGTTTTAGGTATTTTGTCTTAAAACAATATAAAATGGACAAATACAAACGAATTGAAACCCATCTTCAATGTCTCTACTATTGCAACATAAAGAGTATCTTTCATTGCGTGGAGTATTATTACGGGCATATCACCCTGTTTGGATTCTCAATGGGTGTACAGAAATACTTAACTTAACAAAGTGAACACGCAAATACCTTGGTAACATATCCAAATAAGGTTCGAATACTATTGTCTATACATGTCTAATACAGGGCTGTAACTTAATATACCATACCATTCTTGTTTAAATGTATCTATAAGTCTGTCTCTAAACTGGCATATAAAAGAAGCAACACACACAGAGCTAGGGTTATTTAAAACATATCCATAGCCATAATCGGTTTACAACTTTTTAATTAGTGAGACCCAATTGATGTGTCCTTTATGACACTCTTCAACATTCATAGTACATGTATACACAGTATGGAGAATAATATTATTACTCACTCTAATTTTAAACCAATGCTTCAGCATTCTTATAAAACGGTAAAAGTGGGTATCTGCTTATGACATGAAACATGATAAAAATTAGTATACACTATGGGTAAATGTTCTATGGGTAAATGTGCGTGACAACGTAAATGCATCAAAACTATAATTAAATTAAAAAAAAAAGTTCTCAGCCAGGTAAGTTAGGTATAATTATTATTATGAATTTATTCCCCCAAATCTTTCAATCATCTTTAAAAGCATTACATTAAAAAATAATTTCTGAGAAGGAAATATATTTAGAAGCTCTTTACATTGGGTAGTAAACGAGGGAGAATTATTTGCATTTAAAAAGTTGGATTGTAAAAACACTTCACACGATTACACAGGCTCGCTAAGACGCACATTGAAATGGGAGCAAATTTGAATAGCATGCATGTATATATACTATTTACAGCAATCCGATAAACATACAATTAAATGCAATACATGTCATTATATTGAAATGTACAAAAATGCACACGTTCTTAAATTCAATACATTATGTTCACGTTGATTTATGCTTCATATTGCTATTTTAAATAGCAACACCAAAATAAAATCATGTGAACTATTTATACATAACTCGCACGAACTATTAATATGCATTAATAAGTAAAGTTTGGCTTAAGAAAAACTTGATATATCACGGATTTTGTACTTTCAAAAGGAATGCGTGTAATTACATAACACAAAGTGTACGAACATAGGTAAATTCAATATTCAATATTACACAAATACGTATAAAACATTTACCAACATTCAAAATTATTGTTCATGGTAAACCACTTACATATGTGACATGTCAGTTGTTAGATATAGATTTTTTAATGTAATCTTTACATTATATTATATGTCAATACTATCTGCATAAAGGTTATTATTTATGTGCACGTACATACGATTCTACATAATAACGCAGAGAGTCAGATACATGATTGAAACACTTTTGTATCAATGTCGTTGTATCAAACATTCACGTCATCGTGCACCATGAGACATCGTCCAAAGACTGTTAACGTGTCCATTCAAGTTTGCTTTGACGAATTTTGTCCCTCCTTCAAGTCAGAATTTCATTCTGATACGCTGGTTCTTCTGCAAACAAAACAGGGTTGACCATTTTTCGACATTGTTAAAAGATTTATTAATGAAAATGACTTAACGTAATAATTAGCTTAAAACGTCCTTAAGCAATTAACAAAATTATTAATTGAGCAATTTATATTTGTTATATTAAATGAAAATTTCGGATCTTTAATAGACGATAAAAAACACTGACAAGTAGAATATGTATGCACAACCCGATGGGACATAATATAAATGTATATGTGTAATGACCAACAAGGTATTACAACTCGTTGTGTTAATACTTACCCTTATTTTACATGTATACATATTTTTTTTCAAAATACAACACATCAATATGCAATTCGTAGAGCTACTAAACACGTTTATCAGTCATACGAACTAGATACAAGTTACCTTGCAGCCCTATGTCATTTGTCCCCAATGTGGTACTTTGTGCGAATCGTTGTCATGAGACGTTGGGTCTTGAAGTTGCGAATACACACCCGTGGATCTAAGAGATGTATCAAACCGTTAAGAAACAAAAATAGCCCAGTAAGGGTAGTTATCGATTAATTATTGCTGGTAAATCTCTACTTTACACAAAATATTAACATATCACGTATTCAAGTAAGAAATGTAAACTATGGAAAAAACGAAAGACAAACTTTCCTGTCGCCCGGCAATTCCGATCAAGTTGAAATACAAACTTGACCAGCTATGTTTTGCAGATGATTGACCTTTGTTTCTGAATGCTGAAATCAATACACAAAACGTAGCTAATTAGGAACACCAAGTCTTATTAATACCTTAACAAAACATAACTTTACTTTCCTTTTAATAAATGTATTTACAAATGTGGGTGGCTTTGACAATTGGCGATAGCAGTCCATATTTCTAACAAGACGCTCAAGACCGAGACTGAAACTGATGCTGGTGAAACAGAGATGTGTTGAAGAGGCACTTGACTTGTTGAAACGGGGCTATTGTAAATGCATGGTATACATGTATGCAAATCAAGCAAAAAGCATCAGTAACTTGCAATTAAACGAGACTGAAACAATTCACATGTGCGAACGAAAATAGCTATTCAATAAGAACATGGATAACATTGATTGAGATATACATGTTCATGAATGTGATCAATAAAAATATTGACCAAATCAGCTAGAAAATAGGACCTCGCATTGAACGCATTTCGGTATGTTGTCATTATATATAGAATGTATTTGTATTTTGGAGACAAAAAATGAAAATGAATTTTGAAAACATTAATTGATAAGCATGACAACATATGATATTTTGTGAGCAATATTTATAGCATTATGTCAGCAACATATTTTTCGTTTAATGGCGTACAATATAACATGATCGTGCTGTGGAAACAAAGATGCAATAACGGTCAATATATTGCAACAACAACGTCTATCTGTTTGTTATTATATGATATACGATTCAATATCTCATTTCGGTATAAGCTAGTTTTCAAATAATTCATAACTATGTCGTCATGCTCTAATATGTGCTTGCATTAGTAGCCGATTTTTAACGTAAATAAACGACAATTAGATTCAAAATAAATACAAAATATAAAATTATTATCGGACCAAGCCCATATTAAATTGTACATTTCATCACCGGGACAGTTCACTTCGATTAGAAAAATGGTCGACACTTGCTCAAAGAAAAAAAATATATAATTTCTGTGCGATTTGTTAAAACATCAACAACAACAACAATATCATGGTGACATTGAACAATGACATTAAGTTTAACCCTCAACCATCGCTGTATTTCACGGTCATTCTGGATTTAAGCCTTCACTTCTTTATATTGCAAACCAATGGCTGTATATAACAGTAATCAGGTATCACTTTCGTGTTTAAGCAACGGTCAGACTGTATATAACAGAAACAAGGTATCACTTTTGTGTTTAAGCAACGGTCAGGCTGTATTTAACAGTAACCATGTATCACTTTCGTGTTTAAGCAACGATTAGACTGTATATAACAGAAACAAGGTATCACTTTCGTGTTTAAGCAACGGTTAGGCTGTATATAACAGTAACCATGTATCACTTTCGTGTTTAAGCAACGGTCAGGCTGTATATAACAGTAACCATGTATCTCTTTCGTGTTTAAGCAATGGCCAGGCTGTATATAACAGTAACCAGGTATCACTTTTGTGTTTAAGCAACGGTCAGGCTGTATATAACAGTAACCATGTATCACTTTTGTGTTAAAGCAACGGTCAGGCTGTATATAACAGTAACCAGGTATCACTTTGTGTTCCAGCCACTGTAATTGTGGACGCGAGGTACATTGAGATCGTGGCCTCTATCCTAATGTTTACCTCCACAATATTCGGTGTCTTCTTTATTCTACTATGTGTATATGTTGTTTCGTTTTGTGCCGTACTGTACCGTTTTGGCAATTGGTTCCTTGCCATAAATAAAGGACCACAGAGGTGTGTATGATAAAACTGCAATACTGCTGCAGCTTCTGGAGTTTCACTTCTTCATATTCAAGACGGTCGTACACACAACTACAATCCGCTACGCGCAACCCTCAGGCGTCAAATGCATTATTGCAGGTCTTGTGTGTTTATTTGATTGTTGTTGACGTTGTAAACCAAATTTATGCTTACGGTGGAGATTATTTGACATACGCACAATTCCCCTCAACAAGCTAACCATATTAAGAGTCGGTCACAAGTAACTTCTCACAACCCGTCTGACTCATATCGCATTGCAGGTAAAGTTTCTGATCATAGTATAACGTCCTCATATGACTAAAGGCTAGCTAGATATATCTAATTCTTTACAATTTGAACATAGTCAATAACATTTTTTTTAACAAAAATGCCACGTTATACAAATCTTCTTACATCAATCATAAATTGCTATGCAGTGATGTATGCTCTGTCCTGTTTAACGATAATACCCGGAAAATGCCGAATGATCCACGATATAAAAACAAATCCGTTTTCAAATGCGACTCCATGATATCTGCTTATATTGGAAGAATGTTCGAGCTATCATTTCCTATTTACAACAAAACAAATGCGAATAAAATGGTTGCGGACCTTTACAATGTAGATAAACAAATAAAATAGTATATGCATCCAGTATAAATGGATTGTTCGTTTACTTGTTATCGATTTCTTGATAGTATAGCGACTAGATAATAATTAATGTTGGCATAGCACAATTTATTTGTTGATCGTATCTGGTATATTCATATAAGCATAATTCTTATAACACAAGATCAAAATGCATACGTTTGGTGTAAAATTTGTACCTGCATCGTGCGTACAGGGCGAATGTATTGCCATCGTGCGAATGAGAATTTCGTTTAATAATATAACAAATCAAATGAATACATGTATTATTTGACAAACGTTCATAGAATATTGCATGGTAGATGCAAGTTTTTGTCCGCAAGACAGTGACGTTTCATTTTAACAATATTCTGCTCGCTTAAGGCTAAAATATGAAAGTAGCAACTTTAATAATGATTCAAATAATTATGTTTTGAGTTTAATGTTGACACACATTTAAACGATAACATAGAAAGCAAACTAAGAAAAACTATCCTATCTCAGGGAACCATGTTTGTGAAAATAGCCAAGTGAGTTTGAGGATGATGATGAGGATAATTATGATTTTCTTAATGCCTTTTCTGCTGCTGCTGCTGCTGCAGCTGCTGCTGATGTTGATGATGACGACGCATGTGTTGCAGGTATTTTGGCGCTCGTGGGGTGCATAGTGTTCGCGACAAACAGCGACATTCAGAAGATCGTGACGACAGCTGGCAGTGGCCACTATCACGCGGGGTTCGCCTTGTGTATCATAGCCGGAGTGTTGAGCCTGGGCAGCGGGATGTTCTATATGTTGGCTACAAAGGCCACGAAATACACGCAGCTCGCTTAAAAATAAGTGACATTGTGCCTTTGAACGTTTTAACAATATACATAGTTGTGCGTATCCAGAGCAAATAGAACATACGATAAAACTATATTTTGTGGTTGAAAAACGTATTAGAAATCTCAATGTCTTTGTTAACATACGTTCTCGAGAGTCTTTGTATATTCACTTTTGTTACAAACATTTCTCCTTCGATTGATTATTCTATCATGTATGTTTCTTTTATCACAATATGCACATTTATTTCGTAAAAACAAATTGCCATGCATGAACATATCCCCCAGTGACCCAATTCCGTTGACATCAAAAACAACTAACATAATCCCTGAACCAATACTAACAAAGCAACAACAACAGATTTGCCTTCATATAATTATTTAATTCCCGTGAAATCCACGTCCAATTTGTTTACACGCAAAAGGGAGAGAACTCAATTGCAATTGAAAATAAACGTGTTGTGTTAACACTAGAGGGGTTCGTCTGCTTCACTTTGCAATGAATGTGGAAATTTCTTAAAGACGACTAATGGAATAATACATTGTATGGAAAATAGATAAATTTGAATTATTTTAGTTGAAGTAAGACTTTAAAATGCAGTAAAAAAAAATTGTTTCCAACTTTGTGTTGTATGTTTTCATTTTCGATCACAGTATTGATAGTAAAACGAAATACACAGAGCGCATACGTTCGACTTCATCAAGAGATTCTCGTTCTTAGTGTAAACAAATATCCACGGAATAAGGTCTCCACCAGAAAAAGGTCACTGGAGGATATATTTGCAAAACTAACACGAAAATGAAAACGTGTGATGAGTTATATGCAGCATGTTTAGAGTTACTATATGAGGATCTCTTTGAATTCGATAATAATAAAATTTAATAAACATATATTGTCAAGATTCGTATCTTTCATTTTAATTAGCCATACAAATCGACTTTGGCATCAACGGCAGACAACAATTACAATGATCAGATACCGAAACGTCTTTCTCTATTATAAGATGTGCTTTCCCCCAAAGTGTTGTTCAGTACAATATTTTTTCATTTTTATTTTACTATCAAATGTTGGTTAATTGATCTTAAAGATGAATTATGTATTTTTGAGATTCCAAACTGGTGGTTGCAACTTATTTATATTTGTCTCACCAGCTGTGAAGGACCAACTGTGCAGGAGCAGCTTCAATAACGAGTGCATTTCTTGAATACGAAATGCCAAACTCAACGTCAACATTGGCAACTATAGGCAAACAGATTATTATTACGGACGATCTAAACTACCGCCTGTCATTTCAAACTTCTCATATTCAACCTCTATTTAAAAGCCAAGTTTAGATCGGAACCCTCTGAGAAACGTACGACGCGTATTAAATCTGTCCTTTATTCAAAATTTAAAGAATGGGGAGTTACTTCTTGTCAATATCATGCTGTGACACAGTACATTTTTACGCTCATGATTGGTTAATAACACGTTTATCGATTATCGTGAGAAAATGTTGAGGGAGATAAAAGCCGTAATTGGACATTCCCTAATTAATAATATCAAATATAAAGCCGATTACATGAAGGCATTCTTATAATAATATCAATTATAAAGCCGATTGCATGAATGCATTCTTATAATAATATCAATTATAAAGCCGATTGCATGAGGGCATTCTTATAATAATATCAATTATAAAGCCGATTGCATGAGGGCATTCTTATAATAATATCACGACATCGAACATGTGACAATGATTTCAGATTCTCACGTGTTTTAATATCAAACAACATTAACCCATGTATGCATTGTGGACTCTCCCATTCGTCTAAATTGGATCATCTGCGGCGTCTCATCTGGGTATACGTTGTTTGCCAAGGCCTTTTTTTCTAGACGCTAGGCATAAATGGGTTTAGAAGCCGTACCTATGTATTAATGGAAACCCATAATGAAGTATATCGTTTGTAACTGTTGGAATGTCTTAGTAAAACAAACACATTATGTGGCGGACTCTAGGCATAGTGTTTTCGATATCATATCCTATCAATTAAGTTTTTTTTTTAATTCTATGGACTGATATGAAATAAACCAATCCATTCGTAATCATATAGGACTGACGGGCATCTCTCCGTCTGTTACACACATATAACCGATGGACTGTTTACACAGACAGCAAATTGTGAAACACAATTTATAAAACAGAGCAGAATAAGTCGTTGGACTTTAGGGAAAGTCAGTCAATCACCATACGTTAAACTTACGGTACAAAGTGATTGCAAAATTGAAAAGCCACATTTGACAACAAAATCTAATCGTTTTGCAAGTCATTTCAACCAAATAGCCGCTGACATGCTCAACGCATGTAGTCTATTAATTAAATACTAGAAGCGTGTTGAATAAACACGAATAATGAAAATAAAATAAATAAAAACTAATTTGAATGGGCAGACTTCCTGTTAAAACAGATATCTTCCTCTCCTTAAATTAAAATCAAACATGGGTAGCATGAGGTCCATTATATATAAGAGCGTGTTAAGTGAACACAAACAAGGAAGAGAAAACTTCATGTAACAGCAAAGTAAAAAATGAAACTTGGCTACTGGACGAAAGCGCAGTTAAATGTGCCTTAGGTAGTTGTCACCTTTTTTTATTATATATAACTTCCGGGTGTGGCCAGGTTTGAAGCAAGAGTGTGAACAAACTTAGTAGATGACTTCTATACGATGTAACATACTAAATATAACACCCTTGGGGTATGTGGTTTCATACAATATGTTTGATTTTTTGTTGCAACCATGTGATCTCGCGTCTTGTCGTGTTCAACCTAAGGGAACAGACTTTGTAGAAATTCACTACACGAAGTTATATAGCAAAAAAAAAACAGCTTTAGTCTTTGTTATTTCAGATAAGAAAAGATTCTTTAAAACAGTAATAATTGTGTATACGTTTCAATGTATTTACTAATTACTCTTGTATCAACTACTTTACGGTTTGATGCAGGTGAAATTTAACAAAAACTATTATCAACAACAACTTTTCTGCATAAATATGTTGTAAAGCGTGGGAGTCCTTAACCACCCTTAGCGAATTCAAAATGGAAGATGTACATGTAATCATGTTCCTCGTTAATTAAGGATATTGTCAATTTTGTGGTCAAAGGGACATTGAAGACGAATTCCACTGTATATGTAAATGCCCATGTTTCCGTCAAATAAAGCAACAATATATCAAAAACACTGTTTACTATGTGAATCCATCAATTTTTATTTTCCATACTTTATTGAACTCAACTTGTTACATTGAGTTTATAAATGTGTGTTAATATATGACGGAAGCTCTAGCCGTAAGATATTCTATCACAAATAATATTGTCAACGAATACTAAAGTAGATCCTTAATGCCTGGGAAATGATATATATTTTACTACGATAATATGAAATCGTACTCCTTTGTTAAATATACTTTGTCTCAAATTGTGGGATTACATTTTGTCATAATTTATACGTTGTAATATATATACAAATGACACTATTGGGTATTATAGTCTGTGTATGTAGACGATGTGCATTTGTGTAAGTCTTAATAAACTGTCTGTTCTCTTCTGTTCATAAACACGAATGGGTCCCTTTAGGTTAAAATGAAAAAAGCTCAACAGTTCATGTTAACAAACAGTCGATGCTTTAAATAACGCCATAAAAAGTAAAAGTGTTGCATAAAATATTAAACCCATTACCCTGGTAGTTCTGCAAGGGGAAGTTATGAAATATTCTTTTCTTAAATACATTTATATGCGAACTACTAAAACGATTTAAATAACTTTGGAAGAAGTTCAGCCAAAAATCTTTCCTGTAACGAACGCGCGCACACACGCCCACACGCAACGCTTGTACGGACCGATGGATAACGATATCCATAATCTCCCCATAAACACGTTGTGCTCAGTCAGCTAAAAACGACACATATATTTATTACATAAACACAATATGAATCAGTAATACAGGGGCAACATATAGTGCTAATTTACGACATATAGATTTTACACATACATGTTCGTTCAACATTTAAACACATTTAAAAGGTTTAAATCGTAAGACAACGTGTTAATTCATAATAACCATATACATACAAAGATCGACATGCTTGACTTTTAGAATAAAAGTTACAAATATTTTTGGATAAAGTGGCGCTTTACATGTAAAAGGAATTCCTAAATGAGGAACGATCTTTTTCAAAAGTTTCATTAGGTCGTTCCGGAACTTAACATCCATAATGCCATACACGAAAGGATTAACTATTGTATTAAGGAAATACAGCCTCAAAAAGAAAAAGAACAACATGTTGTCCTCATCAGTTATCTTATTTAGGGCGGCATAAGTCTTGTAGCTAATTAGCACGACGTATAGCACCATGGTAACTACAAATGTGGCCATCAGGACAAGCATAATGATTGTCTTTTGCTTCATTCTTTGAAACCTTTCTTCTCTGGCTGCTGTTGATTGAAGTGCAATTTCTTTTTACTCTCTGGTTTTAGATGTGTTTGGGACAGCAGCAGCGTTAGATGTTCAATTGTCCGAAAAACGGGCTTTGTCTTGTCTTTGGAATGAAACGTTTATATTTTCATTCAAACACGTAGTACTTTGAGTTGCACTGTATCTAATGTTTGGCAATGACTCCTGCAATTGATCAGCAAAGACTGATGACGAAGTAGACTGTGTACCGCCAAATACTGATGCGGTGTCAATGGAGACATCTTGTCTGACAGTGGCTGGTTCTGACCGTCCATCGAGAGCTTTTGTTGGCTTACTAAATTTGGTTCTTTGTTGAAACAACCTTATAGATGTGATATAATTGAGGCAGAGTAGCCCTAGCAGCGAAATAAAAACAGGGAAAAAAATAAACCCTTTGCAGTCCTTTGTATATTTTTACTATGTCTGTTTTTCCAAATACAGCCACGTTCACAGAAACGTTTGAGTTTACCGTGTGTTCGTACGTATGCTTTCCCCAGACCATTGCTTCCGGGCTTGCTACAGTCGCAGAAATAATAAGAGATATTATACATCGCTTTATTGCCAGCGAAGTTCTGATCTGCCAGCGTAGCGGTCGGCAAATCTTCCGGTAGCGGTCAACAGCGAGCAAAAAGAGGACCCAAGCTGATTCCCAAGATGTGAAAGCATTGAAGAACGTTTTGGCTTTGCAAATCCATATATAAGGGCTGTCATACCAATTTTATAAAGAGTATATTTCATCCGGCAAAGTCGTGATACAGCTTGTCAAGTCGATGGTAGCCATCATGAGTACAAAGCAGCGGAAGTTTCCTCCCTCCCGACGGCGGCCGTATATCATCAAAATCAGTACATTTCCGATTATTCCAACAAAGGTTATACTACCTATAAATAGTATCACAGGTAACATAACACGATGCGGTCGCAAATTCAAGAGCAAGACGATGCGTTTCACATCATCATCACTGTCTCTTATTTTCAAAGAGTTATTTGTGCTGTTCATCGACATCACGAATGAAAATGCCATGAAACTGCGTCTGATGAAGAAACTGACTGAATAACCTACAATATATGAGCATGTCTTTATATATACTATTACTGTTACCTACGTTTATTATCCTCTTAAATCCTTAAATAGATAAAGATCTACATTAAAGCTGTGTTCATTATCATAATAGTGTACTAAATACACATTAAGTGTATTATATCCTGCACTGTTATTTAAAATTGGATTGATATATTTCGTTTTAGATGAAATATAAAATACATTAAAATACGTGTCACATTCATTCAGGAAACACGCTACAGCAAATAACTCGTGATAACAATACTCAACGTTGGTAATTTAGCGCAAACTGTCGTTTCTGTTTAAATTTCCAATATGAGATACAATAGTATGACACTGAACCCGCATTCGCGCAGAGAAAGAAGTTCTATTCGAAGCGAGTAGAGATGTTTAAGATTTGGATGTTCAAAAACTAAGCCTTATGTTCTTGGTAACGAAACGCTCAGCGAAAACATTCAACAGTATGTGTTATGTTGCGGAGGAATAAAAAGTGCGATAAGATACGTTGTTGTCACGGGGTCATACTGTGACAGAATTATGCAATCGCACCGTTTTGCGATAATAAATAATTTCACACACGTATGTATTGTTATGATGAAGAAGTTGATAAGATCATATATGTTGGAAACAATTTAAAGATATATAGAGAGACTTTTGTTCGTGCGTAATCAACTGTTGAGCAGCAATCGCGGGGAAAAGTGGCATGTTATGCAAAGATTTTCAATTATCAATGCATAGACGGTAGCGTTGCACAATTGTACACACTCTTTTAATTATAAGTCTAAATACTGTCCAATCAATCGTGAATGATAACGAACGAAAGTACGCAATTTACGCAGCAAATGTAGTCATTAAGAATCAGATACTATAAATAGGTCAGGTCTGTTAATAGCGCAAGACGCTTAAAATCAGCAAACTCTCTTTATAGATAGAAGAAGTTTCTATGGAAAAGATTAATCAACGATTAATAGGATTAACTCACGTTTCACAAGCACATTCTGCACCCTATGAATATTGTTTTAGTGTTTTTTTCATAATTATCGACTTAGTTAAAAGCGATGTTTAATGTCGGCTTATATAAAGAAGCAGCGGAAAAATATATATTATATCAAACATTTACAATATCTCACTCACGCTTTGCAACAAGTACTTTAAATTATACAATATTATATGCAAATAGTAAATTTATTTTATATTCTAACACAACACCCAAACTTACAAATATACACAAAAGCGGATATCAAACAGAAGTTATCCTGCAATAATTGTTGGCGGAGCTAACACATCCAAAACACGCGCTAAAAGCTAACAGAACAAAACAGAACAGAATTAATTTCTTGTTATATGCAAAAGTAATTAAAGTTGTTCTTATATTGCCTCAGACCATATCACAAATGTGTTACACAGAGTTAAACACTCGATAAAAACAAGTAATAACGTAAATTGTGCAATGTCCGCATGTAACAGTTTTTACCGACATGTCTTAGGTGAACGGCCCTCATGTTCTATTTAAATGTTGTGCTTAGCCAATCTTGTAAATTATGAGTGGTATCTGTTATATTATACGATTATACAACCGAACTAGCAATGTCCCCTGACAAACGGCATACTGTTGGGAATATTTCAGGAATCAAGATGGCTGCATTGTTAATTTTTAAGTTCTCATGTATTTAATAAATGTATCGGTCAATGCATTATTTTATCCTGACAAGTACCTTCAGTAAAGCTAGCTTGGAGGCTTAACTTGAAATTCCATTTAAAAATGCTGCCTGTTGATACCCATGTAATCTAGTATGCTAAAACAAACTATTCTTGTTAATGTATTTATTGAACACAGCCTTGAGTTGAGATATGTCCATTTGTATGACCTACTTAACTAACTGCAAACTGGCGGTGTACTCATATGGTTTTATCTTAACATACAGTTCATGTGACAGATTAGATTGTCACTTTGCCTACTTGACTTTGAAACTTTAAAGCCCCTATAACGCTCAAAATCAAAGTATATTTCGTACAATATTTCCTAAAATAAAGTTAACACATAAACAAACAGTGTTCCTTATAGCAATAGCCGAAATTTCAACACTAGGTGTTGTATGGTAACATAGATTTAACGAGATACAAAATGCTCGTTTTTATTTTTTGAATCATAATATATTCCATGTGAATTTCCCGAGACGATATCTATGCATACGACACATCAACACTAAATTGTTACATAAACATGTGTTGCATAAAATGTACCAAAAAAAAAAGAGAATTAAGTATCTCGTTAAATCTATGATACCAGACCACATTTAGCGTTGAAATTTTGGCTATTGCTAAAAGGAAGGCTGAATTTGTATGGGTTAACTTTATTTTACGAATTGTTTTACGAAATATTCGTTGATTTTGAGTGTTAATGGGGCTTTAAACAAATTTTAGTTTTATCTTTGTTTACTTGGCGCTACTTGTTATCGGACTATGGATCATAGCTTCATTGGCGTGATTTGTGTATCTAATTAAAGGGACTTGTTCACCGATTTTGGCAAGTTTCGAAGTTTTTTATTAAATGCTTTAAATTGATAAATGCAAACACCGGAACTAAAGAGCCCCAGTATAAAACAAACATAAAAATGAAGAAAGAAAGAAAGAAAGAAAGAAAGAAAGAAAGAGAAAGAAAGAAAGAAAGAAAGAAAGAAAGAAAGAAAGAAAGAAAGAAAGAAAGAAAGAAAGAAAGAAAGAAAGCCACACCTGGGCTCGAACCACTGACCCTTTGAGTAAAAGTAAACAATACTCGTAATGTCACAAAATATAACGATAGCAACAGAACTTATCAAATTATTCAATCGTTTTGGTTTGTACCGCTTTATACTTTTCAGGTTTTTAAAGCGTCATAAGATGCAGATAATGGATACTTAGAGCAGGGTAAATGTTAAGTATTACTGTTTCCGTGCAAAAAAACATAACAACATCGAAAATTTGCAAGTCTGATTTTTTTTTCAATTTAGTCAATTATTCAAAACGTGATCAAGTCCCTTTAATTTAGCCTACCAGCATTAAGAGATACTACACTATCAAAGTTAAATCAAAGGTAAAGAGATCTAAATCTGCTGTGTTCGTTAAACGCATTGAGTAAAATGGCAACCTTTTCACAATCCACAATTGACAAGGGATCTGACATTTTCCAAGACTTCTTGTGCTCAACATGTGAAGACAAAGAACTGGTTAAAACGGCTGATTTCTACTGTAAATCTTGCGGAAAGTTTTACTGTGGGAATTGTATTCACATGCACAGTCAGTTGTTCACAAAACACGCCCCCTTTGGAAGAGGAGATATGAAGAAATGGCCAGTGACCAAGAAGGTGGAAGATTTTCTTTTGAAATGTGATGTCCATAAAGAAAAAAACCTGGAAATGTTTTGTGATGACCACAGTGACCTGTGCTGCACAAGTTGTGCATTCCTAAATCACAGGTATATGTTTACTTTACTTTGACTATAAAAACTTCTTTTATCATAAGCCCAAAAATCAATTTGATAATATCAGTGAAAGAATTATTATTTCTAGAAAACATTAATTTGTTCATTTACAATAATTATAAATAGACGACTGCAGTTTTAAGCTTCCTGTGTAAGTGGGTCATTGAATGTCAGATGAAATGAATACTTAGGTTTTATATTTAAATTAATTAATGTTTGTGTACATACCATGTTGACGTAAAGCTGTACTCTATATACTATCTAAATTTGATCTTACCAAAGAATTTTTTGATTCACATGCCACAAACTTTGAAGAACTTTAGTATTTTAATTCATTTAAAGTGGGTTTTTTATTCTCTTTTCTTTCAGACACTGCAAAAAGGTAACTTTTATATCCGACACAGTAAAAAGTCGGTCCACAGACCTTCAAAAACTGTCAGTTTCTATCCAAACTATTCTAAAAGAAATGAAGAAACTTCAAGACAAACAGGAGGCTAGCATTCAGTATGTGAAAAGTTCATATGATGAGCAGTTACACACAATACAGGAAACTCGGCGAAAATTAAATTCAGTTTTAGATACGATAGAACAGAAGACATTGAAGGAAATGAAAGATTCTCTAACCAAACTGCAGGCTGCTTCCAAAGGTGATGTTGAAACATGTGTCAGGCTTCAGGATGAATTGCAACAACTTCGAGGAGCCATACAGGACATAAGTGATAAAAGCAAGCTGGAAATGTCATTTATTGCTACCAGGAAATGCGAGAACAAAATAGAACAGTGTGAAACCTTTTTGAAGACGAACTCTATTCAGGTTAAGGTTTCAATAACATTCCAGCCTAACAGTGAAATTGTACAGTACTTGTCCAAACTGTCTGGTCTCGGGAGGATTGAACACAGTACCCAGACAGTGATGGTACAACAGGATCCAAACAAAGTGTTCATTGTTCAGAAGAAGTCTATAAAAAATGTGAGAATATTAACTGATTCATTCAAATGCAATATCGTAGCCATTTGTGTTTTGCTGGATGGACAGGTCATGGTTTTAGACAACAGAAATAAAAAAGTCAAGCTGCTGAACGAGCAGTACCAGGTGGTGAGTCACTGTAGTGTTACTTCCGATCCATGTGATATGTGTCTAGTCACACCCAGTGAGGTGGCTGTGGCTGTGAATGATGAGAACACGCAAGGGATCCAGTTTATCACAGTTAACAACAGTCAGCTGGTGACAGGAAGGAAGTTTCAGTTACAACATGTATGTAGAGGAATCACCTGCCACCAGGGGGACCTGTATATCAATTCTTATACTACACTGTTCAAGTACACAATGAGTGGAAAACAAGTCAGCAAGATATATGAGGATCCATCAGATGTGTGCACAGGTAATACTCAGAGTGGATTTATCTTGATATGATAATGAATACATTACTTTATTAGATTTATAATGTACCATCAGTTGATTATTTCAGTCGCAGTTAAGAATACTAGTTCATGTTTCGTGTTACGTGTTTAATTCCCTGTATGCCATGTCTATAAATACAATGAACTCATGTTGTTGCGTTAAACATTACATTTAATGGATTAGTTAAGTTGGGAATATTCTTTGGATCTTGTTTTGTTGTTTTTATAATGCCTGCTATAAGACTTTGGACCTAAAACGTGGTTAAACGTTTGATATAAATATCATACTCAAATGAAAATTAATGTTTGTTGAAGTATGTTTTTGGTGTAATTTAAATTTTTAATAAATGGGTATGAAAATAATTATAATTTAAACAATTGACTTTTGTAACTGATGAAGAAACTAGGTACACTATGTAAATTTTAGTATCAACAGAATCTATAGTTATGCTTTTGTATGATTGTCATGTAAAATAGTTGTCAATAACATTTTATTCATACGTACATGTACGGAAAATATATTACTACTGCATGTAGTTACACTACCTGACACATTCCTGTGCATAGTGCAGCGTAATTATCTCCTATCTGTTTGTGGGAGACTTCAAATCTTCAGACACGAGTCACAAAATAATACAAAAAGATAAAAACACTGGAAAAAAACTTCCTGCTGAACCTAACTATTAATTTTTATTAGGGTTTATACGGAACAGAATAATAATGTGTTGCATCTGGTATTTAACAAGTTCTTATTAATACAGTTTCACTGAGATTTGTTACTACTTTACATATAATTCAATATCTTGATGGTACTCTGTTTTGCAGTAATGAGGTGTGCTGTGAGTCCCACAGGAGACAGGTTGTACATCACTAACTTCTCCAATGACATGCTCCTCATCCTTGCCAGTGATGAAAAACTCCTTGCTACCGTCACAAACCCTGCACTAGAAGGCCCATATGGTCTGCATGTAACCCCTGCAGGTCAGGTGCTGGTCTGTGAACATGCGTCGAATACTGTCCTACAGATGGACAGGGAGGGCAGGAGGAAGCTGGCAACTCTTGCTACACCGGAGGATGGAGTTGTGTCCCCGTTGTCAATGTGCTACAACAGACACACTTTGTCCATCATTGTGGGAATGTTTTATAAAAACAGGCTCCTAGTGTTAAAAGTGCAATAGCATAATTTTAAATGTATAAAGTCTTTTATGATCACGGTAGGGGCGCTTATAGGTGTCGGACTGTCCGTCATTCTGTCCGTCATTCTGCCCGTCCTTCAGTGCGTCTGTCCGTCCATCCGACAATCCGTTTCCGGAGTTTTGTCCTTAACGCTTTGAGAAATGTACCTGCTTTTTTGGATGAGAGTCCACCTACATGACTTAGAGATGAAATTCGAGTTTCGTTTTGATCCATGGATTTTTGAGGAAGTTACCGGCCTCCGACTTCGCATTTTTACTTGTAAATAACATTCTTCTGCATTGTTTTCCAAAACCCTTTCAGATACTGACCTTTTTTGGTGTGTAGGTCTTCCTACATGACTTACTGATCAAGTTTGAGTTTCTCTCCGGTCGATTGATTTTTGACGGGCTTTGGACTTTAAAATACTGTCCAAAATAACATTTTTCTGGTTTTTTTTCCCAAACGCTTTCAGATAAGCAGCTGTGTTTTATGGAGTGTGAATCTTCCTTCATGTCTTTCAGAGCAAAGCTATTTAAGAGAAATTTTATATTTCTAATGCCCGTAACTTTGTCAAATATCAATGGACCCTAACTTCGTCATGATGTTTGCAATTGGGATATAGCGGCTTTGCAAGTGCAGTAGGGGGCATTGTGTTTCGCAAACACAGCTCTTGTTGTATTTCTCTTTGACTTACCAAGTTGACATAAACTATAAGTCAAAGTACAAAAGCAGTTTTAGTTCAGAATATAATGTCTTTTTTTTCTACATTACATAAACAATCTCACTGGATTTATATATAGGTAGTATTTTCTTAGGTAATACATTATTGAAATTTATTGGAGATTACTTGAAATTTGTTTGATCCTTGGTTTTAAAGTATGATGAATAGTCTTGTTTCTTGCACTGAAAACACGTTTCTTTTTTAATTATTAATTGACATTTTTTACAGTCTAGCTGTCCAACCCAGGTTCGATCTAAATTAATATCCAATGCAATGTTCAGATCATTTTCTGCCAGTAGACCTCAATGAATAAAAGCGAATTCAGCATCGGCTAATATGAAAATTATAGATATGCAGCATTGCGTTTTGCAATAATGAAACCTGACTGTTGTGGATGAAACTATTTGATCATGTGTAGACATATTTAGTAGCTACAACAGTTTGACACTGTTAAAATTATCAATTTTTTGTGTGCGTCTTTATATTTGTCAGAGTGTGTATACGTACAGATTGTGTTTTCATGTATATAGCAATTAGTAGTATATTGCATTTGTGCACTAGAATATATAATATCAAATTGTTGTTCCTCACTGTTCCCGACCCTGATAAACTTCATTTATTCAAATTGTTTTGATAATGTTCATTCACACATTTTAAAGTAATGCGTTTTACATAAGTAAGCCAGCGTTCCAGCAGTGCAATCGTGATATCTCTGTAGATGCAATACATTCAATATTGCAGGATATCAATGTCAGTGCGCGGTAAGCCTGTCTGGAAATCGTTCTGTCGATGTAATCGTTTTTGCGTAGACAAGAAATATCTTTTAAAAACAGTTTTGGCTTTGCTATAATAATCATGCACGCAGTGCAGGAAAGTGAGTTCAAACATACCAATTTAAATGATTATCAAAATCTTGAGTACATGTTCACAGAATATTGAAATTTGTAGATAAAAAATCACACTCCTGAGAAACCATTATATATGGGAACAAAAGTTTTTACTTGATTGTAAATGCATTTTAAATAGCAACATGATGTGTCTTATTTGTGGTTAATTTGATCAGAATCATTCAGAATAATTCAATTAACTTTACCAATGTATTTGGCATGATCACAATGATTTACGATACTTATATAGGATATACATGTATATACACGAGACAAAAGCTGTGTAAACCAAAAATCGTGTGTGTTCAAAGAACTCTCGTGTATTGATATTTTAAATATTAAGGATGCTTCTAATCGTGCTTGTTGAATATAATAAAACATGATTTTATTAAATGATTTTATAAGTATTTTGTTTATTTAAATATCGATAAAACTGATTTGTTTGATTTATATGTTGATAAATTATCAAAAATATATATTATGGAGAAATAAATCACCAAAACTTGTAGGGTGTTACTTCTTTCCTTTACATGTAATTAGTAAAAAAAAGCCGAAAACGCAAGGCACGCAGGTTTGGTATTTGGCAAGGTTGTTCAAAGCATGCCCCTTGGATCAAAATTGACCCAACCCTGGGGGGAAACGTGATAAAATTATATCTCTTCCGAGTTTGAACATGTTTTCAATTAGTTAAAAAAAATAGCCGCCATTGGGTGCACCTTCCCGATATGGCAATAGCGAAACATTGTGAACACTATATAAATTACATTTTGAAGGGATGCATATAAATGTGTCCTTCCTTTATTCCTTCGTTCCCTCTGTTCCACTGTTTTTTTGTGTCGAGCATAACTCAAAACGCATTGGAACTCGAGAAGTTACATTTTGCAAAAATCAACCAGCATGTCAACTCTCCAGGTATATAACGTGAGTTATGGTCCCTTTGTTAGCAAACAAATTACATTCTTAACATTGTGTCTTGCATTTCTCAGAAAATATAACTGTTTTGCGACAGAAACTTAACAAACATATTAATCAACATGTGAACTTTGGCACCTCCATATTTTGGTTCACGGGTTTTCGACACAGTTGGAGTAATGCTCCCATTTTATATGAAAAAAAAAATCACTTGTGGGCTGGGTAAGTCAAAATGTGTTGCTGTTCGAGGGCTCAACTTAACAAACATATGAACCAGCATCTTGGTCGTTTGCTTCGGATCTGTTTGTTACAATTTGAATTGTGACCCCTCTTTGTAATTTGTGTCACCCGTAACTGAAAAAGAATTGCTGCTGAAGAGCTGAAACTTTACAAACATGTTAATCAGCATGTGATAGTGCGCAAGGCCATATTCTGGTTGAGATATATTCAACACAGCCTGAGTTATAGCCCATTTAACTACCGTGTTTAACTTTTTTTTGTGCGTAACTCAATTAGTATCGCTTCTAGTGGGCCGATACTTTATACATATTAACCATCGTAAGAAATGTCACACCTCAATATTATGGTTAAGTTTTTTTCCGATAGCAGTGGAGTTTTCAGGCAACAACAGATTGTGGGGCCACCTGTGTCTATCTTTATGAAACTCGCTCAGACCATTTTTTTCTTCAAAAATACCTCGGCCAAGTTCGAAACTTATTTTGGAAACATCATACAGGTTGCTCGGAACAGTTAAGCTCCGGATTACCATAACAGTGTGTATTACCGACATCGCGTATGCTTCCCCTGTGTTGTGGAATTCCCTCCCAGACGAATTGAAAACCAACATAAATTATTACCAATTTAAAAAACCTTATTCAGTCATGGAATGGACATGTTTGTAAATGTTCGTCTTATTCCTGGGACAGGGCCACAGCACAGGTACAGCATACGGCAAAATGAGCTGTTTTGTGCTCTTTGTTCATGCTTTTTTGTGCTTACTGTGCTTTTTGTGCCTTTTGAGCTTTTTGTGATTTTTTTGTCTGCTACTTTATGTGCTAACAAACCTGTGCTGAAATGCATTATCTGTATGTGTCTGTGTATGTTTCTATGCGTATACATGTATGCATAAATGTGTATATATACTACCACTTGCATGATGCCTGTAAATGCACATATTTCATTACTATTTTGTGTGTAATGTAATCTGTTGAACATAAATCTAGTACTACTCACTACTTATTTTGCTTTCAGTTTTATTTGCAATATGCCTGTCCATGAACATTCTTCATTATTATTTTGTTTGTTATGTAATCTGTTTACCTTATATCTATAAATACCTGTTTGGTTTGCTTGTCAGTGTTTATGTGTGCTAATGTGTACATGCAACCTTTTATTGTGAGGAAGCTGCTGATCAGTTCACTCCGAATCTGATTCGAGCTGATATTTCGCGTTTATTCCTATTCTTAGCGGTCCCACATTTGTGTGTTTCTTTTCTTCTCAGTTTTTAAGCTCGCGAATTTGTATGGCAGTTTTTAGATCTACGTTAAGATCCAGATCAGCGGCTTCCTGCACAACAGGTTTAAAACAAAATATATAAAGACCAGTATAATGTAAATCATATATATGAACTTAAATTAATAGTGCTATATTTTATTCCATATTCAGCTGTTTTTATATTTGTTACATTTATACACATGTATATATAGTCGGTTTAAAAGCCTTAATGGCTTATGTTGTCTGTATTTGTCTTGCCGACTCAAAATTAATCTTATCTATCTATCTATTTATTTATGTAATGCACAAGCCTGTGTTGGAACGATCTCGCCCGTCCGCTTTGTTATGGGACGTCCAGGGATCGAACAGGCTCCTTTTTTTTAAATCTTCTTTCTCGTATTTATAATTGTTTACATCTATTCCAAATAGTACAGATTTTCTATTAATTATGTTTATGACATTTAAAGAAAATCGTTTAAATATTTCTTTATAATAACAATAAATGGTTCACGAAAAAAGTGGTTGTTAACTTAAAATCGTATTATTAATCAATGAACACCTATCGCTAAATGCCACAAGAAAAATGTATGAGGGTTTATATTGGAATCCTATTTTCCGTCTGACCTCCGGGTTGCTTGTCAAGGATATAGTTGTAAATCTATTAGAGGTACCAACGTGAAACTTAATAGGTAAATAGATATCACTGAAAGGAAGTGTGGTGTTAAGAATTCGTGACTATTGATACCATAATTGCATGGCTATTTTCGCTTGTTAATGTTTCATACGTAAATGCTGTCTGCAACCTTAGTCTTTTTTCGGCGTAAATGTTTAACCCAGCTTTTCACCTTAAATGACATTTACATAACGCCAGCAGACCCGAATGAATACACTCTATCATTCCATTTGCTGATTTGAGCATAATCCCTCGGAACATTCTTTCGTCTTTGTGGTATAGGATGTAACACTAATCAGTGTAGGGCAATGCGGACTACTATCTGCATGTTCATACGAAACATACACACTCATTTTGGCCCAGTTACACTTACGCATTAAATTCCATCCCCAATACTTTCAGAGTCAGTGCTGGGTCAGTTAATAGTCAGGAGAATACGGAATGTACTATAAATATACGCCTAATGTTGATAAAACAGTATTGCTTTCAAGATATCAAATAACACGAATTTTAGGGAAAGAAATGAATGAACACCTATCGCTAAATGCCATTTGTCTTGCGTTGTGAGACAAAGCTACCGAAATATTATAGTGTGCATGATAGAAGGGAAATCGTTAAATTATCTAGCCACACATGTGTGTCGAACGCGGTCAGTTTGTCTGAAAATGTTTACTGCAAGCAAGAATAGGATACCGACATTTGCCAGTTTGCTATAAATAGCCCAGTGTGACTTCAATTTTGTATCGAAAAGTATCGTTTGATTTTCCATTTACAAGACACAATAAGAGTTTTAAAGACCCGTGTCATACGAAAATTGGACTTATGCCATATGCTCCTAGCGTAGCTACAGTCCAGCCTGCGCATCCGCGCAGTCTTGTCAGGATATGCATACTGAGGAGGATACTCACGAAACCTTGCGTGTTTTTTTTGTAGTGGAAAGCGTAGCACCTGACCTGAATGCGCAAGTGCGCAGGCTAGGCTTGAGCTACGCTGGCCGCATATGCCATTAGAACAAGTTTCTCGGATGTAACAGTGTTATTTGAATGTGTTAAAAGGAAACTGCGTCTTAATCAAATATCGAATGGTTCGATTACGAAAAAAATACACACATAATAAGCCACGTGAGGACACATATGATGTGATCACACGCAGTAAAATTTGAATCTACGAAAAATATTATTTGCTTTCATAAACGTGCACTTCATGCGGTGGATATGCAACTTTTAAGAAAAAAAATGAACACAACTAGTTAATAATGTTCTTCTTTTATTGTAAAGTCAGGATATACGCCGAATACCTTTTTTAAAGATATTTCTTTTTACACATACACGATATTACTCACACCTTTGCCTCTCAGTCTAAGTTTAACAAATAAACCAGAACTAACAAAGCCCTTCTGACAATGGTGAGTGTGTGCGTGTGTGTGTGTTTGCGGACTGTTATTTCCGGCGGTTTTAAAGGTAGTTCACTAATGGCACGGCTTTCAGTGTAAACCTACTCACACTTTATCTAGTTATCTAGTACAGAAGGTTTACCAGTTTAAGTGCCCATGCTTACGCTTTTAACTGACAAGTGGCCTTTTCGTATCAAAGGTAATCATTTCAGGAACACAAGATTCTCGGATTTGAAGTCAATCGATCTGCCAAAGAAGCTAGCCGACCCGTATCCTGATGGCGATCACGGTGCTTTTCTGTGAAAGTATATCTGCTTTACGAAACACTTGACTGATAGTACCCAACACTGACACGAGATTTTAGATTCCATCAAAATGTACGGAGTTGTAACGAATATAAACGTTTCATATTTTTCTCGTTAATTAATAAACGAGATGAGATTTGCAAAAGTGAGATACATCGAAATACCCAACGCACATATTAGTTAAAAAGAATCATGATGTATAATTGCTTACGTCACAAGGTAACACAGTATTTTAAAAACATACACAAACGCGTATTTCGTGTATTACGGAAGACTTCGTGCACTACTAAAGTGAGGTAGATATTTGACATCCAGTCCTATTAATTTTAAACGTGTATCACTAGTTTGCACTTTTATGTAATAGACTGTTAAAAAAGTTATAATTATAAATAATATTGAACAGCATATTATTTGTTACAAATAGTAAATCTTGTGGAACTTTACTCCTCAGTTGTTTGTTATAATAAGGTATTCTATGCCACCAAGCACTTGCTATTTATTTTAGTAAGGAATTAGTACATATTATAAGCTGTATCGTTTTTTATATAAATATGTATATTTTATAAAAATGCCCGCATGGTAAATTATAAATATGTTTAAATATGTAATAAACCATATTGAAATCTGCCTATAGGCATTCAATGATGAAGTGTCTGACGTCAGACTAACTAACAAACAGTAACATCAATTCTACCATGACTCTCGGTGCAATTAAGGCGGTGACCTTTTTTGTCGTTTAATGTAAAAAAAAATAAGTTTGTACCTTTAACCAGCTTTTTAAACTGTTATTAAACTGTTGATTTGTATATAACCGCTGCAAAACAAGCCATGTGAGACATGTGCTATTGAAATTGTTTTGATATCGACAATTGATATTTATAACAAACCGTGTCGATAAACTTCAGGTCAAGAATTTGGTAGCGGTCGAGCAGTAAAAGTGACATACTTTTCGCCTTTAAACACGAGAGCGGATTTATATTTGCAAGAAGACAAAACAAAGCTGCATTTATTTTCTCATGTTTAAATTAAGAATAAAATTCATCAAAACAATATACACCATTTTTAAATAATTTCTACTATTAAAATCCTTGCCATATAACATAAAACAGACAAAACAAAAGAATGGTTAAATAAAATTTAACAATAAAATAATAGTATACAGCCAGTAATTTGACAACTATATCACAACTATAATTATAAACACATAACATGTATTCTAAGCGACTGATAAACAAATTATTAAAATGTCTATGCCACTTGCAACGTACAGCATACGGATGACAAAATGGTAACTCCGTTTCCATTTGCATCGACATCCGGTTCGGATGCGCATATGTTTAGACTCAACATACCCAGTTTATTGACCGAGAAACGTTCTCAGAAACTGTGACCGCAGAATGGACTGTATTGGTACAGAGTTATGCAGACGCGTTCAGTCGCTTAATTCAAAGCAGTTCTCGGAATCACTTCCGGAATCTGAAGTTACAGACATGTCATCAGCCGATAGCTCCGAATCACTCTCGTCAAGTGTGACGTCACGGTTGCTAATGACGTCAAGAACGCGTTGCTGCAGCTCTACAATCTCGGCTGCCTTCTTGGCGGCGAATTCATAGTTCATGTTTCTGACGCCATCTGGAATGGAGAGACGCAACCGGATGTTGTAACTGGAGTTCTTATCTCCATTTCTGTCTGCGCCATGGTACCGACGGGTTGCCTCTTCCACTTTGCGACTGATAATCATCACCTGCTGACAGGCATACCGGAAGTGACGTTCAGCTAACGTCAGCTGCGTACGAATATTTATATAGGCCAATATTGTTAAGAGATTTGTTTAAACTGTTGTTAGCATACGCCGATAAAAGTATGCCTTTATTAAATTTTGCTGTTCATTTTATGCTCAATTTGAGTAATGCTCCAGTGTGCGGCAATTGGAATATTACTGTCAATTAGTGTCAATTAAAATGTCAATTGAAAATATATTTCCATTATTCCGGTCAGGCTGACCATCGACTATACTAAGTGTGAAAACAGTCACGATGACTGACGACTGATACTGTATTCGCACGTGTCGCGGCAGGTGCTAGACTAAACACGGGTCAATTGTTCCTTTATAGTTTACGAGTAATTGTTATACATATAAATTAGAATTGAAAGCTACGTGGCGAATTTAAGTACTGTTAAATTTATTAGCTTGTTGATGTTATTTTGCAACGTGCTTCTGTTTTAATCTTCATAACATTTTATATTTATTTATAATTGTGTTAAGTCTAAGCAAGAGTGTAAAGCTATCGTATAGTCTTTGTATTTTTAATCAAATTGTGGGTACAGGTATCAAAATAATCCAAAGGCTTCATAAATTATGCAAACATATTTTTTTAAACGTTTCAATAAAATAAATACGGAACCATTTCGCACGGTAAAGAAGGTTGAAACCATCTTTATTAACCTTCGTCTGAATTATAAATATAGTTAAATCCTATAATTAACGTTAATAAAGCAAAGTTGCTAATGGTTCTTTAGTGCGAAATATGTGTAACAATAATATTTATATCTTTTATAGTTTATTGTGTATCAGTCATAATGCATTTTTCCATCAACTATTAATAGTAATAGTTATGAATTTAGTGTGCTTTACTTAACGGCCAGCCGACTATCCAGCTCTCGCATTTGCGCCGCGTCTTAGTATGGTCAGTTCAAACCGAATAAAGCAGTAGCGATACAAGAGCTAAACAGCGTGAACGTGTTTACGCTTTAATTGGTACTTTGCATTATATACATACCCTGAGGGCAAAATGTGGTCAAGTGTTCAATGCTAAACTGTAAATAATCTATATTGCTTCGTTATACACGAGAGTCGTTATATAACCTTGAAGTATTTATATAAATTAAAAACTTAAACGACTCGGTAGTGCAGCAAGAACAAAAGCAAACGGTTTTTATGTGGAGGACTGTGGTTCTAAATAACAATTTTCACTGGTTTTTATTGGATTAATAATAACATCAGAAATGTTTGCCGCATCGATATTAAATTCACTTTTGCTACCGGACTTTACAAGCGTACTTGTTTTCATTGTGACATTTCTACTGATCTTCTGGTCAACTCGGAGACGTCCCGGCATACCTCCTGGCCCCAGTCGCTGGCCATTCATCGGTAATCTGGGGTCGCTAGCGGGACCGGACAAACTCCAGGCGTTCCGTGATCTTCGCCTTAAATACGGCGACGTATTTACACTGTATTTTGGTTCGGAACTTACCGTTGTACTGAATGGTTACGACGCGATAAAGGATGCGTTCTTAAAGCAAGGTCGCCATTTTTCATTTCGACCAGAGAATGACTTCGCGAACCGTTACATAATAACCGATCTGGTATTCGGGAATGGTCCGGAGTGGAAAGCCAAACGTGTGTTCATAATGAACGCTTTCCGTGATATATGTTTTACGAGGAATGGCGCCGTCTTAGAGCGAATTGTGCACGAGGAATTAGACTTGCTCCTTGAAGATATAACGCAAATCAAGAAACCCTTTTGTCCAAGGAAAAGAATGTCACTAAGCTTCGCCAGTGTGATGTTTAACATTCTTCACGGTAAACGTCCCGAACGCGATGATAAACGCTTTCTGTGGTATCTTGACACACTTGACAAAGGTTTTCAGATGTTTCTCGGCAGTCAAGTGCGGCATTATTGTTTTACATGGTTGGTCAAACTTCCGGGTGACTTGCTTCGCTTACAATATGCAAGGGATATGTCAGACGCACATATCGAGTATTTTGAGGAAGTATTTAAAGAGAGAGAGGCGGCTGCCCTAAAAGGATCACGGGACTGCTTGTTAGATTTCTTCTTATCCGAGGACTCCCCGTTGACACGTGACGAGATTTGGAAATGTCACGAAGACCTCCTGGCGGCGGGTACTGAAACATCGGCTACCACATTGACCTGGATGATACTGTTCCTAGCTCTTTACCCGGACGTCCAGGCCAAATTGCACGCCGAGGTCACGCAAAAGATCGGAACAGAGGTACCCGCGATTAGTGACCGCTCCGAAATTCCATACGTGGAAGCAGTGATACTGGAAACTTTACGGATTGGAAGCAACGTGCCATTGGGCGTGCCCCATTTCGTAAAGGAGGACGTGTCATTTAGAGGTTTCTTAATACCCAAAGGCACAACTGTCATCGCCAATTTAGCCTCCGCGCACCACGATCCGGCAGTGTTTCCTGATCCTTTCGCATTCAGACCAGAGCGTTTCCTCGACGAATCCGGTCGCGTTTTGCAACCATTGGAGCAAGTGTTCCCGTTTTCTATGGGTCAAAGGTCATGTTTAGGGGAAACCATCGCACGTATCGAACTGTTCCTGTATGTTACACGGATCGTACAAAACATGGAGTTCAAATTTCCAGCTGGTTGCAAAAAGCCAACAATAAATGGTGTTTTCGGACTGACGAACAGACCCGAGGACTATAATGTAGATATTAAGAAGAGAAAATAGAAGATCTACACGTGGTTTAATTCCGAAATAAACAGTTGATTTCCAATCAATACAAAAGAGACTTATGCAGATATGAACAATGTTGGAACATGTGACATTGTCCGGCAACTTCTTGCCTGTCAATGAAATTTAAATAATCCTATTAAATTTGGATTATTACTATATAAAAAAGTGTTTACTTAATGTATGTGTCTACTTTTGTTTCTGAAAGTATGAACAAATTTAGTCCTAATAAAAAATAGAAAATAAATCACGTTTAACGTCTCATAATTCCAATGTTTATTATTATCCTTCTTTCCGTTCAGATAAATAGTTTCATTCAAATATTTGTAAATCAGATGTCAAAATTGTTCTGTTCCTTTGTTACCTGTCATTTTTATGAAAGACGACAGTAGCAAAACTTCAGTTCAATGCATGCAATAAAAGAAGCAGAATTTTCTTTAAATCTAATTTAATAAAATAAGTCGCTACAATGTTTGCCTAACATATTAATATAATGTCTTCAACAATATGTTCAATCGAACAACAAGAGTGTAACCCTGATCAATGCAGAGTGTATACAACATGAACGGTTGAACAAAGTCGCTTATTACTTGCATTACATTACACTCGATTCTTACATAAACCGACTGTCTGTAGAGTTATAACTATGCTATCAATAAATCACTCTGTTTAGGTGATTATTTTCAGAACAATTAACGGGAAAATAACATTTTCGTTTGAGAAAAGACCTAACCGGACAACTTAATGCTGCCGCGAAAAATAAAAATGCGGTCATAAAATATGAAGGTTTAACCACACTAAACAAACAAGAAAAAAAAACAACTATGCTTAAAGAATCAGAGGAAAAAGAACCGTTACACGTTGTTTAACATTTGTCTGGAAGTAAACTATGCAGGTGGAGGTCTAACGTCACAACGAGTGTTTACGATTGTTACTTTTTCTCCATTAACGTTGCTTAAAAAGCACGTACAACGAAGATACTACTTGCAATTCACGTTATTACACGTTTTGCATATTTTGTTTTTTATTTAGACCATGAAATCCTAATAGTATTGTTAACGCCGATTGTCTTTTAAAAAGACATCTGGTTTTTTCCCATTATCCTTTTAGGCATTAAGACCGTTAGAGTATGACCAAAAGACCAACCTAATTCCTTGAATGACAGTATTGTATATTGACAGTATCCATTGATAGAAAAATTATGGATGCTTTACGAAGAGTTCCTTATTACGCAAGTCTTAGACATCCGCTGAAATAGCCGATAAATTGTTTACGTTCCAAAGGTACAGGCGTTTTTTAAAAATGGAGGACCTGACCGTTGTGTTTGGCACAAAAATGACGCATTAATGGTCATTAAAAAGTCATCCCATCTTATCATCAATTCTTATCTAGTTTTCCGCACACTGTCCTTTATTTCCATATTCATACTTTATGAATACCATAGAAATGCAGAACAGTTTTGTAGTCGTATTATTAGTGAGCTGTTTGGTAACAGCAGGGTTTGCTTCGAACGATGATGATGAAAAACTACGAAATGAATTCAAGCAGATGAAACATCGTATGAAATCTATGGAAATTGAATTGGAATCATTGAAAAACAGCTCTGTTCTATCAGCAAGATCATCCTACGCACAGGGTCATCTTTTAAAACGTATGTACAAAACATTAATGAAACAAACAGCTATTTATGACAGCATGCACACAGTGCTTAATCAGTCGTCACCTTGTATATCACATATATGTATGAAGGTCATGAGAAAAGGGTAGTGATAGTACACTCCTAAATATGGTAGATCGTTTTTCAGAATATTGAATGATAGTGGTTGAAAACCATCATATTGGAACTGCAATGCCTACTTAAAGATCAATAAACACTGCCCAATACTATTATGCTATATAAAACCTTCCAACAACAAAAAGTGACATACACATGTTAATTACAATAGGACGACCCTTAAACAATTACCATTGGTGTAAAACACAACGTCAAAATACAAACATGTTGCAGCTTTTAAGTATCTTAAATCGTTTCACGATGTCATCTTGTTTCGTTTTACGGATGATCTCGGGTCAGGGTCGAATTCATTCGGTTTGCGTTAATTTGCATAATTTATGCAAGCTATTTCTATTGATTATCACGTTAGTATAAGAATTATCTTGTGCAGTTATTTTAGAATCAGGTACACGCGATTGCATACACACCATTTCAATCACATATACAAAGCAATACAGTAAACGCTGTTTGAACTAGTAAACTTATGAAAGATAATCTAATAATTGAAATCAAAAGAATGACCTTTGAAATGTTAGTAAATACAAGTGACCTACTTTTCAAACTCCAGTAGATAACGGGCAACTACGTCATGTTTCCGACGCTGCCCAAGCCAATCTCGCGTTCGCTCGTAAATGTTCGGATATCGTCCCGGGAAATCAAAATGGAATATTTTGGTTCACAAAAAAATAATACAGAGCATTTTGTATCTCGTCAATGTTACCACACCACATCTAGCGTTGAATTTTGCTAATGCTTTAAGTAACACTGTTTTTTTATGGGTTAACTTTATTTAACGAAGTATTCGTTGATATTGAGCATTTACGGACCATTAAAGCAATTAGAATCATACTTCCAACTGTTTATTGTCAATAATAGTTTACTTATCACAGGATTTGGTGCGATAGATGTTGCCTTCCACGCTTACTAGTTAAATTTATTAAATTGCAGACCTTAGCTCCACTGATTTGGACAATTATCAAATTGTATCGTATACCGAACGATCTCAATTACATATGTTTGATAGTGATCGTTGATTGAAAATGATTTGTTCGGTCATGTAAAGGAGGTTTTCACATAATCGAACATTGTCCATGTTAGTGTATTGGTCTAATTATTTAACCTTTGTTATAATATGACTACAATTTTCCTTTCGACTATGCCATTGAAACGTGATGGTGATTATGCCAATAATGCTTATTATGTCCATGGTGATTGTGGTGTTGATGCTGATGATGATGTCGATGATGTTAATGATGTTGATGGTAATGATGCTGATGAAGAAACCGATGTCGATTATGTCGATGATGATGATAATGCTGATAATGATGATAACGATGATGATTATGAGGAGGGTGAGATAATTAATGACGTAATCAAATATTAATACTGGTAATAGCATATTAATGACGTGATAATACTCCTATACAAAGCCTAAAATTTGTCTTTAAATAGGAGGAGGCTACAACACGGCCGACGGGATTTTCGACGCGCCGTCGGCGGGCCTCTACCTTTTCTCTTGGACGACGGCTCCCCAGGATTAAGATTTGCTCGTCACTGAACTGATCGCCACGGCGCGCGCAAAGGCATCATTGGCACAGACACCGCAAACACCAACCTGACCCCTGCAACCGCCGTCGTCCTTGCCATCGTGAACGCCGGCGACCACGTGTTCGTCCGGCGGGTGACGGGCGGAGCCTGTCACACTGGTCGGCTGCAAAATACAATGCGGGTCTCCTTCACCGGCATACTGCTGATTTAATATGTGAAGCTGATTTAATTGTGGCATCATAAACAAGCTAGATGGAACACATCGATGCATGTTATATTTAGTAATAAAAAATATGCATGTCACTCAAATCGAAAACCGAAGATAAAAAATTGAATATCGAGCTGGTGCGAATATCGATCTAACTGTAATTGTTATGCAAACACGAACTGTGCATATCGAGCTAGGGTCAAATTCGAGGAAGCATTGGCATCGAAATTCAAATGCAAACCGCGAATATCATGCATGCTCGGAAATCTATGATACAAACGCGCACCACGAGTATCATGGCAGATTGATTTTCTAGCCAGCACTGACATCGACATTCAAATGTGAAACGTGAATTCCGAGCTGATGCGAATATCGTGTTAGCTTTGACATCGAAATTCTAACATGAATCGCGAATATGAAGCTAGGTTAAATTTCGAGCTAGCGGTGATATCGACATTCAAAGGCAAACCACCTTTATCGAGCTGATAAGAATATTGCACTAGTTCTGAGATAAACATCCATACACGAACCGCGAATATCGAGTCAGATTGAATTTCGTTATTCGGAATATCTGCATTGTTATTTAGCCTTAGAACATGAGCAATGGCTCATGAATATTATTGATGGCAAATGTCTTAACAGCTTCAAAACTTTCAGAGAATTCAACATATATACATTCAATTCGGCATCGACATTCAAAGATGAAACGCGATAATCGTGCTAGTTCTTACATCGAAATTCAAACACGATCCGCGAATATTATCGAGCCAGTTTGAATCCCGAGCCAGGACTGGCATAGGCATTCAACGTTTTAACTTGGATATCGAGCTGATGCGAATATCGTTCTATCTATGACATCGAAATTCAAATATGAACTGCGAATATCGAGCTATGTTGTATGTCGAGCACCCTTTGACATCGACATGCAAAAGCAAACCGCGGATATCAAGCTGGTGCGAATATCGTGCTAGTCCTAAGATCGAAATACAAACGCGAGCCGCCAATAACAATACCTCGTTTTTCGGACAGCCGGCATTTTTTTAATTTAGAACATGACCGATGGGTTATGCTTGTTATATATTGCGAATGTCTTTACAGTTCCAATCTGTCAGAGAATTCAACACATGTACCCATTAAATTATGCAGCAACTACAATGGCCAAATTACGATGACTTTAAAAAAAAAGTTTATAAAATAATTAGGTTTCACCGAGAATTTATCTGATTTTAACATGATTCAACTATTGTTCTAACTATTACACTATTAACAATCAACTGCATGTTATGAAATGAAAATGAGTCTCTTAATGCCTTAATGAAATTATAATGCTCGCGAGTGAAGCTTGACCATAAATATGAACGCCAGCTAGGTGAAACGTCATACCAACATGTTTCAAAGTATCAGTCGCTCTTGGCAATGCAGTAAACGATGTGTGCTTGGTTTCTCGGAATAAAATATGTTGCTAAAAGATCTGACTGTAAGTTAATTCTTATAATTATGAAATGTATTTTCATTTTTTTTTTATTTTTTTTTTGTCAAGCATAACTCTTATAAAATGTTGTTTTTTTTTATATTAAATTCTTAAAAACAAATATCCGAACAATACATATTTATAAATCTTAAGGTTTCTTATTTCCATTATGCTTTTTGACAATAATGGACATGCAGTGTTCAACACATTTAGTGAATATGTTGCTGTTGATGGTTATAATCACGATGCCAGTGTCGTTTTGACGTAAACAATTATCGTTATTGATTTAAATAACTGACCGATATGGCCTTAAAGCAGTTGTTTGTTTCCACCAAAATCAGCGAAAGATATAATTAGGTAAAACTTTTTTCTCCAACTTGTTTTCCTTTGAACGCACGTTATATCCCACTTTAAAAAGGATAAACAATTCCACAAATCTTCCAAAATCTGTTTGTAACATACTTTTCTTATTATATGAAAGTGTTTTTACGAATATAATCGAGAGGAGCAAAATTGACGGAACATTCCCTCGTGAATATCGCAAACATGTTTATGATAAGCACCAATACTTAGGGAAAATATAAACAAACACAGTTTGCTCAGGCATGAAGACCATACGAGAATGCAACCACCCTTGGATGACAGTATTATTATGCGTGGCATTAAACAATCATGACAACACAATTCGAAAATCAATGCATTCTGAAAGCAAAGGGCAGCATATTCTGTAAAAAAATCTTAAAGTCAAACGATGTCATTTTTAATTTTATATTTTAAAACTAACGTCCAACTGTTTGTTGTCAATAATATTCACTTATCACAGGACGTGGTGCGACAGAAATAGCATTCCATGCTTATCAATCCCGAGTGACCTGCTCAGGGAACAATCAGTTGATCGTATTTGACACAGCAGAGGTCAATCAAGGTGAGAGACCAAGCACGTGTCTTGTTACCGACTTCTCGGCATTAACTCCCCTCTTTTAGACACTGCTTAAATTATATAGTCTACGATATCAATTGCAAAAGAGCTCAATTACAAATGGTTGATAGGGATTGGTCGAAATGTTTTAATGTAAAGGAGGTCACGGCATCATCGAAGATAGTACATGTTAGAATATATACTGTTCTTATTAGCTAACCTCTTATAATTAACCGACTACAATAATGATGGCGATGATGATGCCTATGGTAATTGTGGCGATTTAGTTGATTTTTAGGATGATTATGTTTATGATGTTGATGAAGATGCGGATGATGGTCATCCTGATGATGGGGATATTAATAACACTATTTAATTAGTTATAATACTCATATAAATAATAAACATTTGTATAAAAACAGGCGGAGGTTACAAGACAGCCGACGGGATTTTCGACGCGCCGGTGTCGGGCCTTTACCTTTTCTCTTGGACGACGGCCACGCAGACTGACGATTTTCTCGTTACTGAATTGATCGTCAACGGCGCGCGCAAAGGTCTCCTCGGCACAGATTCCTCCAACCCCGACATAACCTCCGGAACCGCCGTCGTCGTTGCCAACGTAAACGCCGGCGACCACGTGTTCGTCCGGCGGGTGATGGGCAGCGAGTGCCACACTGATCGGCTGCAGAGTGCAATACGGGTCTCCTTCACCGGGATACTTCTGAGTTAATTTGTGTAGCGGATTTAATTGTGGCATATTATAAATCTAGATGATTCACATCGATGAGTGTTACATTCAGTAATACAAAATATTCATGACAAACTGCTGATTTCATTCCTTTAAATGATGTGGATGTTGCACGGTGTGTTGGCACTAACATCGTAAACCGAAGATCAAAATTTGAATAACGAGCTTGTTTGAATATCGTTCCTATTCTGGCATTGTAATGCAAACATGAACTGCGAATATCGAGCTAAGTTCAAATTCGAGGAAGACAAATTCAGACATAGACATTGAAATGCAAACCGCGAATATCTTGCTATCTCTGAGATCGAAATACAAACGCTAATATTGAGAAAGGTAACATTTCGAGCGAGCCCTTACATCGATATTCCATGGTAAAACGTGAATTTCGAGCTGATGCGAATATCGTTCTATGTCTGACATCGAAATTCAAACATGAATTGCGAATATCGAGCTGTGTTGTATTTCTATATCGAGCCCACAATGACATCTACATGCAAAAGAAAACCCAAGCATCGAGCTGGTTCGAATATCGTGCTTGTTTTTAATCGAAATACAAATGCGAATCGCCAATATCGAGACAGTTTGAACTTCGTTCTTACGAACGTTAGCATAATTTTTAGGTTTAGAACATGACCGATACGCTATGCCTATTCTATATGGAAACTGTCTTTACAGTTCCAATCTGTCAGGGAATTCAACACATGCAATCATTAGATAATGCAGCAACTACAGTGACCAAATAACCAGAACATGGACAATGTGTTGAGGTAACACACAGTGAGGCTTCACTGAGATTTGAAATGATTGCAGGATTCAGAGTCATAAGTGTTCACTATTACACCAAGTCATATTTAATTTTTGTTAATGCGTTTCTACGTAAATAAATACAAAACAATGCAAACATAAGCATTATAACTTAAAAACACATTTCAGTAGGAATCATAAATATGTTATAATACAAAACAAGGAATAATGCCATCCTAAACTTTAATAGCGCAAAATTAACGCGTATTAATACAAAATAAAGATCCAAAACGCTCTATGAAAAGCCCAATACGAAAATGAAAGTCGTGATAACGCGTAATAAAAGCATGATACCGCAGCGTAAAGGCTTGATATAAGATAAATCAAGGTATAATAATGCGAAAGAAAAGCGTAACAACGCGAAATGATAGGCGCTATAAACCATTATTACACAGAATAAATACATTATAACTCGAGACTAAAAGCGTAAACAATTATTCTCATCTTACCGACCAAAATACAAAAATAACACGCCTTGAAATCGGTCGAATAGTGAAGTATTGGCGAGTATTTATTGCATAGTTTCTATACACGCGATAGCGTGTGATGCTGCCCCTGGAGTAAATCGAGTAAGTACACTAGCGTACATAAAATGTACATTTCGTTCGCACCAAGCTTTTTCGAACAAAAAATAAGAAATGCATTTCATCCAACGAAATAGTTTTCACTGAAATAAAAGTCGTTGTCTTTCATGAGCTGTTGCTATTATAGCACATGCATTAAATTGTATTTGGTGGGCATTTGGCTTTAACGATTTCTACGGAAACTGAGCGCAGTTGTGTCGCGTTCTGAGAAAACTGGACATAATGCATGTGCGTAAAGTGTCGTCCCAGATTAGCCTGTGCAGTCCGCACAGGCTAATCAGGGACGACACTTTCCGCTTTAATGACATTTTTTCGTTTAAATGAAGTCTCACCTTAGCAAAAATCCAATTAAGGCGGAAAGTGTCGTCCCGGATTAGCCTGTGCAGTCCGCACAGGCTAATCAGGGACGACACTTTACGCACATGCATTATGCCCAGTTTTCTCAGAACGCGACACATAGATGTAACGGCTAATGGCATATTTTGCCTTGAAGTATGTCACGTGTTTGCTCGATAATAGGACAATATTCGGATACCGTCAACCCAACTGAAAAACGGTATACATACACGACGCATAACCTTTTACACCGTTTGCTGTTTGTTGTTTTTCATAATATGAAACTGTAAAGGTATATTCAGTGCACATTTGTATTTATCTATTTATAATAATAGTCAAGCTCACATGAGCCGTTATCGATAATGAGCAATACGTACGATGTGGTGAGATTGATACGCGGGTATAAATACCCATATCTCCTTCGCCTCCAAATAAGCACACGGTACTTGATATAATAAAACATGCTGTACTTAGCAGGTATGTGGCACACATAGTTTAAACTTATTGGCGAGTTTAATTTGACTTCACTGCTTGATTTGCTAGTAGCATATTTATTTTTGTAATATGCATATTTTTAGCGAGGACCACACATTAATTGGTGTTAATTTAATAATATTTCCATATTTAGCATACATATTAATAAGCTTCTTCACTTTTGCGAATTTTGAAATTCAAGAGAATTATAATTAATGTTAATTGTACCGAGTAATGTGTAACATATGTAGTTTTTTTATCGTTTTGCAATACTTACTTTTGATTTTAATGACTTTATCTGACAGTAACGCTGATCATCTCTACCAATTTGGTTTTTGGTAAACCATTTGGTGAGACGTCAGAGGCTTTCAACCAATCAGCGACGCTGGATAGAGCGGGAAACTTTCTCGTGTACTGGAACTATAACTCGAGCCACGTGACATTCGAGGTGCACGTGAAGACACATGGCTACGTGGGGTTTGGACTGTCCCCCAATGGGAACATGTTCCCGGCGGACGTCGTGGTCGGTTGGGTCAAGAATGGGCACGTCTTCTTTAAGGTAACTTGTGTATGATAAAACAATCACGCTGACGAGATAATTCCAGTTCCCTAAAACGATAACGTATTGAAGCTATACATGTGATTGAAGTTTTTGTTCACAGTTTCATTTTAGTTTACAATTGAGTATACATTGTATTGTACAGTAGGCATTCCATACACGTTTATATCACAGGCGCTCGATGGCAATGACTCAATCATTCGACTATCCGTTGTGACTTTTTTTTAAATGCAGCTGCATTTAAAAAAAAAAGTCACAAAGGATAGTCGAATGATTGAGTAATTGCCATCGAGCGCCTGTGGTTTATATATTAAAGAGACACATAACATTTAAAAACAAAAATATTTGCAAATAGATTCTAGAGATCTACGTGTCGTTAAACAGCAATTCATTTATAGTATGTGCTTGTCCTAATAAGGTTTAATAACGGGCCTTTTTTCTTGTTCTAAGTGTATAAGATACAAGTTTTAGTCGTTCGAGCCATATTTTGAAATGATCTTTACCGTAGGATATGCACACAACTGCGCATGCGCCTCCGGTAGTCGACAAAAGTCAGGACTGGTTCCTGCTTCACGGTGAAGAGAACGACATGGGAACCAGTCTGAAATTCGTCCGGATGCTGGACACGTGCGATGTAGACGATAGAGTGATTACGGTAATTTAATTGCACGAACCCAATAAGAATTACTTAAATTAATTTCTTAATTAAAACAGACTTTTGTAGATATATAATTCAGCAAACACTCGCACAACCGTTCTTAAAAAAAGTGTCAGTCTGTACTTATTTTCGTTCAACTAAGCAAACCGTATTAAAAAAGCATTAATCGTACTCGATGAATGTTATGTTCGCATCGTTCTCTTATTAATTAAAAGCTTAAACCATATGTAAGTATTTACTTATTGTATTTAAATTAAGCAAATCATATCTGGAAGCACTAATCGAACTAGATAGACGTTATTTTCGTTAATTCTCTCATAAAAGTATAAGCTTATACCACGCCCATCCCCATAGATCGCCACCCAGCGGCTGATCTACTCGTACCACCCGGACGACCCGGCGGACGAACACAGTCTCGTGTACCACGGCGATGAACGCAGGGGCGCCAAGAGCGTCACGCTGCTCAACGTCAACGCGCCGCCTGACATCATCGCACACGAGGACGTCAAGGTGTTGGACATAACCGCGGGAAATGTACGTATTTACTGGTAGATGGCTTATACCGTATATATTTTTATGCTTTTGTATAAAACCGTAACTGTATGTGACAATCAAAATAATGTGGCATGTGCGTTTTTCGCAAAATTGTGATATGGGACCGTGTATTATTTACAAAGGATACAACTCAAACAACATATGAGCAACATATGCGTCAGAGTAGTAAAAATGTTATTAGTTCACTCATTATTTCAGGCTATTTACCTTTTCAGGCTATAGCCCGTACTATGTTTTATATTATACACACAAAACTCTAAAATCTGTATTTATTTGCCAACAACCATAAATAGACATTACTATAAATGCTCGTCCTTAATTATCAAATATAAAATGTGTTAAGTGGCGCGTACATGTTCAATACAATGTTCAATAGTAGGCTCAATGTATGAACAAATATTGAAATGGATGGGCAGAAATCGCATATATTATTGCGGGTCTGTCAAGATTATGGAATAAAAGGCCAATAAACCGAAACGATATTTTATTTAGAGGTTTAAAAAATGATGTGCAGCTAAAAAACGTATGCACTCAATTACTTTCCTTTTGCATTAGTCATTATATGCATTCACTGTTATTAACTGGCACGTTAGCGTTTCCTTATCTTTTTTATCCCACTTTTACAGCGAATTCGGTTGATTAAAGCCGCGTTGATTAAATTCCTGCTATAATACTATATAATTATATACTTGAAATGCAAAGTACAGAAACATAACCTAAAAAGGATCAGTCCTTACAGGACAAGTGTTCAAAGCACAAATGAAATAAAATATTGAGTAACACAAATGAACAGTTTTTTTTGTTGTTGCAAAAATGTGTCAATTTTAGTTAATCCATAAAATTGAAAATATAATATTGAAGTGTTCAGCTCTTACGTAATGTTCGAATGTATATATGAACTTTCAAATATCATAAAATGAAGTTGAAACTAACTTGAACAATATTTACACATTCTTTTTAGGCCAGATGTACGTATGATTGCAGTTTTCCGGTATTGTTTTCAGTATGAAATTCCCAGCAACGACACGTCTTATTTGTGCGTTGGATATCAGCTGGGGGACATAGGGGGAAAACATCACATGGTCATGGTATATATACATGTAGTAAATTAATACGATTACTGATTTTGTACGAAAGTCAAAATATCTTAAATGTATAAGAACGTGTTTCTCTTGGGTAGAGATTGACTCCCAAACATATGCATATCTTAACTGCTTCTTCAAAGATAACATTGCGTAGCCTACAACATTATCAAAAAATATGCAACTGAAAGACTTACCTGACACATTGTTTAACCTCGCAAAGTTTAAATATGAACATCTATACCATACATCATGATGCCGTGTGTTAAGTAGTACATTTAAGAAAAAAATATCCGTGAGATAAATCTTTATATTACTCACTGTACAAGAATAGGTTTTAATTAAATGTAAAAATACACATATACAAACAAACAAAATTTATTTTGATTTTGTTGTGATATCGTGTAAGTTATCGCTAGAAAGGAGTGACACAATTTCATAAGAGTAATACTTGAAATATGTATTGTCTCCCTTGTGACACGTAAATAACACAGATACCTCTTTCCCGCAGTTCGAGCCCCTCTTCACGCCTGGCAACGAGCACATGGTCCACCATTTTACCGTGCAGCGTTGCCCCGGGCGACACCCGCACTTGCACGGCGCACGTAGCGAGTGCTTCATGAGATTCCCGGAAGGATGGCCGAGGTGTCCGGAGATCTTCATAGCCTGGGCGACAGGAGGAGGGGTAGGCGGCGTTTAATGCCGATATACCGATCATTTGTTTCAGAAAAAAAGTGTTCGATAAGCACTGGCTCATCATGGACGACACTTTTTGCTTGTATTGTAATTTTCGTTGAATGGAAGTCTCTTCTTGGCGAAAATCCAGTTTAGGCGAAAAGTGTCGTTCCTGATAAACCTGTTCGGACTGCATTACTTTACGCACATGAATTAAACCCCGTTTTCCAGAGCGTGGCTCCATTAACAGAGAGACATGGGCTAAATGCGTGTGCGTAAATGATCGTATCAGATAAGCCTGTGCAAGCCTTCCATTAAACGAAAAATTCCATAAAAGCGGAAACTGTCGTCCCTGATCAGCCTGTGCGGACTTCACGGGCTAATCTGGGATGGCACTTTACGCACAAGCATTAAGCCCAGTTTTCCCAGAACTAGGCTCATGATTTCAGCCCTACTATTTCCCGCTTCACACCGGATATCCTGTTGGAGGGGCAGACGACAATTCTTTCTACCTCATGCAGATCCACTATGACAACCCGAGCATTAGAAAAGGTTAGCGAAATAAAAACTTTGAGTGAAATGGCAGGTATAGTTGCTGTTTGATGATACTAGATTATATTACTACAGATTAAAACGACCCGATTAGTGTTCATATTATGTTAATGATTGCAATATTAACGTCACATACAACTTTCTGTCCAATGCATAGAGCCATTTAGTAAAAACTTTACAGAGCTAATCCAGAGATTTACTTGTCAACTAGTGACCACTAAGTTACATTACTATTTCCTGGTAAATTTGTATCACAAACGTTAGTTAGCTTGCGTATGCAATACATTATTATATATAGAGAATACTTGGTTGCTTTCCGGGTAATACCGTGAATTATTGTTTTCAGTAAGTTGAAAAATAGTTTTTTGCAAGCGCTTAATACCCCCGTCACACCGGACTGGCGTCATTACTGCGTCCTTACGGCGACCCAGGTTGCAGTGAGGACGCCATAGACGCCGGATACTGGCAGTAAGGTCGCAAGAAGACGCAGTAAGGACGCCGAAAATTGCTAAGGGTCGCGTGCCCACCGCGACTACTTTGAACATCTTCTCATGACTCTCTGACAATGGCTACGTCCGAACACTGTTCACGTGAGAGTCGCGAGTACCTGGGGGCCTCAAAACCCCCAGCGAAACTAAACGCCAACCCAGTGCAATTTAAAGCAACGACATATTATAACTCCATGAGATATAAGAATCAAAAAAGAAGACAAGAGATAATTGCGTCGACCGACCCCCATATCGGAAGGCGGCCTCTATCCGAAGCAAGACCGCCATGCCTTCAGGGCAGTGTAGGGGGCGGAGGCTGTGCACAATGAGCTTACAGTCCTCGGTCAGTCCATGACTATACCCGTGACTAATCATACAAATAAAATGATTGGGAGAGCCGGGCAAACAGGGGAACGTTCTCACCCCGAGGAAACCAACCATGGCGTCCAAAACAACGCCGAAGCTTGCAGAGAAACGACGGGTCAAAGCACCATTGACGCCGAAGATATTTTACAAAGATTAGTACAGGAACAACCCGAACAGCGGTACCAACCGACTATAGTGTTCTCAAGAGGAGTAGCGGGCCCGGATTCTTCTACCATCAGCAGGGATGGTATCATGATAAAAGGTGAAGACCTCAATAATGGGAGGCGCACAAAACGGCCGAATTCTAGCTGTCAGTCAATGCAAGAGAGGAGTCTAACGATGTAATCGACTTGAACGATTGCAGAGACGCAAAAGACGATACTATCTACGTCATAGACTTCCCATACCAGTTGACTAAATGCACTAGATGCTTAGAGGTTTTCGACTCCATCAAAGCAGTGGTCAGCCACATTGGCAAATCACACAAAGACGAATTCATCGCATTTAGATGCAAGCTATGTGGTAAGAAAAATTGCTCCACAAAGGGTATAGCAATCCACCACGGGATATGCCGTAAAGGAAAAGCACAGTGCGGAAATCAAGCTAAGTCTCAGACTGTGATTGGCCCACAAGAGGGTGTGGAGATAACTATTTACACAGACCCTGAAGAGAACATAAACACAGGGGAGACAACGCAAAACCAAGAACCTGATGCTGTAAATGATACAGCGGAAAGGGAGACCAACGTTGCTCTAGCCAAATCGCATACATGTCCTGAGTGCCCAAGGATCTTCCCAACGGCAATAGGCCTGGGAGTCCACATCTCACACAAACACCCAAACTTCTGTAATGAGAAAAGAAAGAACACTAAAAAGGCGGATGTCGAACGTAAAAGGCAGGAACGTGCGAAAATACGGTCGGAAAGCGAGCCTCCTGTTGCCAATAAAAAGGGACAGTGGACAGAGGCAAACATTGCACTGTTGATGGAGCTGGAAGAAAAGCACAAAGATACCCGCTTCATCAACCAAGCAATCAACGCTGAACTGCCCGAATTTACCGCTAAACAAATCAGCGACAAGAGAAAAGGCCTAAGAATGAAAGGTCAAACAACTGGCGCAAAACCCGCGGGAAAAAGCAGAACATCCCGGTCAACAAAACCGAAGGTCACACCAACACCAAAGGTGAAACCCCAAACCGTACTTGTAACGGAGACATTCGCAGCTGCGATAGTCATGGGAGAAACCAACTGGTCTCAAGTGTCGGCCAAAATCCTCGCTGATACTATAGGCGGAAAATTCAAG
>VMBQ01004241.1:62060-83788 GCA_007657795.1 Dreissena rostriformis | reverse complement strand
TAAGGTCAATGTCAAACCTAAAATAAAGTCAGATGATGTAGGTGTGTTGAGAGATTTTATAGATAACAACCATGCAAGTATCAAAGTTTTGAAGATAACAACCATGCAAGTATCAAAGTTTTGTAGATAACAACCATGCAAGTATCAAAGTTTTATAGATAACAACCATGCAAGTATCAAAGTTTTATAGATAACAACCATGCAAGTATCAAAGTTTTGTAGATAACAACCATGCAAGTATCAAAGTTTTATAGATAACAACCATGCAAGTATCAAAGTTTTGTAGATAACAACCATGCAAGTATCAAAGTTTTATAGATAACAACCATGCAAGTATCAAAGTTTTGTAGATAACAACCATGCAAGTATCAAAGTTGTGTAGATAACAACCATGCAAGTATCAAAGTCAGATGATGTAGGTGTGTTGAGAGATTATCAAAGTTTTGTAGATAACAACCACGCAAGTATCAAAGTTTTGTAGAAAACAGTATTGATGCTAGACAAAACTCGTCATTTTGGGTTAACCAAGAATTTTGACCTTCTGAATTAGTCCAAGTCCAAAGGTAGGTCAATTTCAAGGTCAAAATGAGGTTAGGGCAGTGAGGGTGGGTTGACAGTGTTCAAAGACAGCTTCCATGCAAGCATCAAAACTTAATAGAATAAACATGATTTATTTTAAAAGAAACTTGTGATTTTGGGTTAACCTACAAGGCTTGTACGGAGGGACGAACGAAAAGATGAACGGGCCAATCACTATGTGCCCCCAGCACTAGTAGATGCAATTGACATAAAAATGAGCCTCACTCTGGGAAAATGGGGCTAAATGCATGTGTGTCAAGATTCGTCCCAGATTAGCTTAGGCTAATCAGTGAGGACATTTTGTGCCTTTACTGGATTTTCGCTAATAAGAGACTTCCTTTAAATGCAAAGTACAAAAAAGGAAACGTGTCATCCCTGGTTAGCCTGTGCAGACTGCACAAGCTAATCTGGGACAACACTTTATGCACATGCATTAAGCCCTGTTTTCCAATAGCGAGGCTCAAATGCTAATAATCTTACATTCTGCATGTTTCACTTTAAGGTCCGGCTTGGTTGTCCTTACTATCACAAGAATTAAGAACAGGGCTAGTGGAAATATTATCTCTGCAGCAAGTCGTAACTGAAACAATAAGAAACATTCTATTATAAGAACACTGAAAGGGTTAAACAATTCTTATGTTTAGTAAATGTAATTAGCAATAATGTAAGGCCAGATCATGATGTCCATCTAGTGACAAGTAGGTCATGGGTTCCATCTCCACTGAGGGAGCATTCTTTTGATCTCCGCCAAAACCACCAACTTTTACTGTCCAAGTACTGATTCTACCCAGGAAATGGACTCCAGACCAGTTCAATAAGCCTTAGACCTTAGATGCAATCGAGCTAAAATAAATATGTTTTAACTAAGATCAGGGCATGTGTCTGTGGATTTTTAATGGATCCATATTCAGATAACACATTATAATTTGAGCTTCATTTAAGCTACACGATATATTTGAAGGAAAGTATTTGAATATATTTTCATCACAAAATTTAGGTTTGTAATAAATAGGCCCTATAAACGCATGAAATGAGTTGTAATTATTCAATACATTTCTAACAGATTCTAAACAGATTAAGATGTTCAGTTAGTAAAGGGTGTGACAAAGGCAACCATATTAGTTAAAAAGTAGAACACACTATTTAACAATACTTTTCAATTTAAGTCTGCACTGGCTATTTATAGCAATATACATAGCTCAGTACATTTAAGGATAGACAAACATACAAGCTTTGGCATTGAACATGTGCAGATTTGAACTTTTGATTAAAAATACTACTTCTAATATCGCAAGTAGTATATGACATTTCAAACAGATTATAAACAGTTTAAAAGACAACCACATATTGGTTAAAAAGTAGAACACACCATTTCATAATACTATTCAATTCAAGTCATGCACTGGCTATTTATAGCAATATACATAACTCAGTTCAATAAAGGATAGACAAACACACGGTGCCTATACCACGTGACTTTTTAAGATCTGTGTTGGGAGAATAAAGCGCGACCCAGTTAACATTTTTAAGGATTTCTTTTTAAATATTTCATCATTGTTAATGGAATAAAGTGGGGAGCCCGCTCATTCGTGAGAGTTGTCTAAAGGTATCATGATTTTTTTAAAACAAATAAGTATTTTTTCAGTAAAGTACAATCGCGCGTTTGAACGGTTAGAAAAATGTCTGATCAGTGTGGGGACTTCATATAACAAACGCGCGATTGCACATTACTGAAAAAAATACTTATTTGTTTAAAAAAATCATGATACCTATAGAAAACTCTCAGGAATGAGCGGGCTCCCCACTTTATCCCATTAAAAATGGTGAAATATTTAAAAAGACATCCTTAAAAATGTTATCTGGGTCGCACGTTATTCTCCCAACACAGATCTTAAAAAGTCACGTGGTATAGGCACCGTGTGTTTGTCTATCCTTTATTGAACTGAGTTATGTATATTGCTATAAATAGCCAGTGCATGACTTGAATTGAATAGTATTATGAAATGGTGTGTTCTACTTTTTAACCAATATGTGGTTGTCTTTTAAACTGTTTATAATCTGTTTGAAATGTCATATACTACTTGCGATATTAGAAGTAGTATTTTTAATCAAAAGTTCAAATCTGCACATGTTCAATGCCAAAGCTTGTATGTTTGTCTATCCTTAAATGTACTGAGCTATGTATATTGCTATAAATAGCCAGTGCAGACTTAAATTGAAAAGTATTGTTAAATAGTGTGTTCTACTTTTTAACTAATATGGTTGCCTTTGTCACACCCTTTACTAACTGAACATCTTAATCTGTTTAGAATCTGTTAGAAATGTATTGAATAATTACAACTCATTTCATGCGTTTATAGGGCCTATTTATTACAAACCTAAATTTTGTGATGAAAATATATTCAAATACTTTCCTTCAAATATATCGTGTAGCTTAAATGAAGCTCAAATTATAATGTGTTATCTGAATATGGATCCATTAAAAATCCACAGACACATGCCCTGATCTTAGTTAAAACATATTTATTTTAGCTCGATTGCATCTAAGGTCTAAGGCTTATTGAACTGGTCTGGAGTCCATTTCCTGGGTAGAATCAGTACTTGGACAGTAAAAGTTGGTGGTTTTGGCGGAGATCAAAAGAATGCTCCCTCAGTGGAGATGGAACCCATGACCTACTTGTCACTAGATGGACATCATGATCTGGCCTTACATTATTGCTAATTACATTTACTAAACATAAGAATTGTTTAACCCTTTCAGTGTTCTTATAATAGAATGTTTCTTATTGTTTCAGTTACGACTTGCTGCAGAGATAATATTTCCACTAGCCCTGTTCTTAATTCTTGTGATAGTAAGGACAACCAAGCCGGACCTTAAAGTGAAACATGCAGAATGTAAGATTATTAGCATTTGAGCCTCGCTATTGGAAAACAGGGCTTAATGCATGTGCATAAAGTGTTGTCCCAGATTAGCTTGTGCAGTCTGCACAGGCTAACCAGGGATGACACGTTTCCTTTTTTGTACTTTGCATTTAAAGGAAGTCTCTTATTAGCGAAAATCCAGTAAAGGCACAAAATGTCCTCACTGATTAGCCTAAGCTAATCTGGGACGAATCTTGACACACATGCATTTAGCCCCATTTTCCCAGAGTGAGGCTCATTTTTATGTCAATTGCATCTACTAGTGCTGGGGGCACATAGTGATTGGCCCGTTCATCTTTTCATTCGTCCCTCCGTACAAGCCTTGTAGGTTAACCCAAAATCACAAGTTTCTTTTAAAATAAATCATGTTTATTCTATTAAGTTTTGATGCTTGCATGGAAGCTGTCTTTGAACACTGTCAACCCACCCTCACTGCCCTAACCTCATTTTGACCTTGAAATTGACCTACCTTTGGACTTGGACTAATTCAGAAGGTCAAAATTCTTGGTTAACCCAAAATGACGAGTTTTGTCTAGCATCAATACTGTTTTCTACAAAACTTTGATACTTGCGTGGTTGTTATCTACAAAACTTTGATAATCTCTCAACACACCTACATCATCTGACTTTGATACTTGCATGGTTGTTATCTACACAACTTTGATACTTGCATGGTTGTTATCTACAAAACTTTGATACTTGCATGGTTGTTATCTATAAAACTTTGATACTTGCATGGTTGTTATCTACAAAACTTTGATACTTGCATGGTTGTTATCTACAAAACTTTGATACTTGCATGGTTGTTATCTATAAAACTTTGATACTTGCATGGTTGTTATCTACAAAACTTTGATACTTGCATGGTTGTTATCTACAAAACTTTGATACTTGCATGGTTGTTATCTACAAAACTTTGATACTTGCATGGTTGTCATCTACAAAACTTTGATACTTGCATGGTTGTCATCTACAAAACTTTGATACTTGCATGGTTGTCATCTACAAAACTTTGATACTTGCATGGTTGTTATCTACAAAACTTTGATACTTGCATGGTTGTTATCTACAAAACTTTGATACTTGCATGGTTGTTATCTACAAAACTTTGATACTTGCATGGTTGTCATCTACAAAACTTTGATACTTGCATGGTTGTCATCTACAAAACTTTGATACTTGCATGGTTGTCATCTACAAAACTTTGATACTTGCATGGTTGTTATCTACAAAACTTTGATACTTGCATGGTTGTTATCTACAAAACTTTGATACTTGCATGGTTGTTATCTACAAAACTTTGATACTTGCATGGTTGTCATCTACAAAACTTTGATACTTGCATGGTTGTCATCTACAAAACTTTGATACTTGCATGGTTGTCATCTACAAAACTTTGATACTTGCATGGTTGTTATCTACAAAACTTTGATACTTGCATGGTTGTTATCTACAAAACTTTGATACTTGCATGGTTGTTATCTACAAAACTTTGATACTTGCATGGTTGTCATCTACAAAACTTTGATACTTGCATGGTTGTCATCTACAAAACTTTGATACTTGCATGGTTGTCATCTACAAAACTTTGATACTTGCATGGTTGTTATCTACAAAACTTTGATACTTGCATGGTTGTTATCTACAAAACTTTGATACTTGCATGGTTGTTATCTACAAAACTTTGATACTTGCATGGTTGTCATCTACAAAACTTTGATACTTGCATGGTTGTCATCTACAAAACTTTGATACTTGCATGGTTGTCATCTACAAAACTTTGATACTTGCATGGTTGTTATCTACAAAACTTTGATACTTGCATGGTTGTTATCTACAAAACTTTGATACTTGCATGGTTGTTATCTACAAAACTTTGATACTTGCATGGTTGTCATCTACAAAACTTTGATACTTGCATGGTTGTCATCTACAAAACTTTGATACTTGCATGGTTGTCATCTACAAAACTTTGATACTTGCATGGTTGTTATCTACAAAACTTTGATACTTGCATGGTTGTTATCTACAAAACTTTGATACTTGCATGGTTGTTATCTACAAAACTTTGATACTTGCATGGTTGTCATCTACAAAACTTTGATACTTGCATGGTTGTCATCTACAAAACTTTGATACTTGCATGGTTGTCATCTACAAAACTTTGATACTTGCATGGTTGTTATCTACAAAACTTTGATACTTGCATGGTTGTTATCTACAAAACTTTGATACTTGCATGGTTGTTATCTACAAAACTTTGATACTTGCATGGTTGTCATCTACAAAACTTTGATACTTGCATGGTTGTCATCTACAAAACTTTGATACTTGCATGGTTGTCATCTACAAAACTTTGATACTTGCATGGTTGTTATCTACAAAACTTTGATACTTGCATGGTTGTTATCTACAAAACTTTGATACTTGCATGGTTGTTATCTACAAAACTTTGATACTTGCATGGTTGTCATCTACAAAACTTTGATACTTGCATGGTTGTCATCTACAAAACTTTGATACTTGCATGGTTGTCATCTACAAAACTTTGATACTTGCATGGTTGTTATCTACAAAACTTTGATACTTGCATGGTTGTTATCTACAAAACTTTGATACTTGCATGGTTGTTATCTACAAAACTTTGATACTTGCATGGTTGTCATCTACAAAACTTTGATACTTGCATGGTTGTCATCTACAAAACTTTGATACTTGCATGGTTGTCATCTACAAAACTTTGATACTTGCATGGTTGTTATCTACAAAACTTTGATACTTGCATGGTTGTTATCTACAAAACTTTGATACTTGCATGGTTGTTATCTACAAAACTTTGATACTTGCATGGTTGTCATCTACAAAACTTTGATACTTGCATGGTTGTCATCTACAAAACTTTGATACTTGCATGGTTGTCATCTACAAAACTTTGATACTTGCATGGTTGTTATCTACAAAACTTTGATACTTGCATGGTTGTTATCTACAAAACTTTGATACTTGCATGGTTGTTATCTACAAAACTTTGATACTTGCATGGTTGTCATCTACAAAACTTTGATACTTGCATGGTTGTCATCTACAAAACTTTGATACTTGCATGGTTGTCATCTACAAAACTTTGATACTTGCATGGTTGTTATCTACAAAACTTTGATACTTGCATGGTTGTTATCTACAAAACTTTGATACTTGCATGGTTGTTATCTACAAAACTTTGATACTTGCATGGTTGTCATCTACAAAACTTTGATACTTGCATGGTTGTCATCTACAAAACTTTGATACTTGCATGGTTGTCATCTACAAAACTTTGATACTTGCATGGTTGTTATCTACAAAACTTTGATACTTGCATGGTTGTTATCTACAAAACTTTGATACTTGCATGGTTGTTATCTACAAAACTTTGATACTTGCATGGTTGTCATCTACAAAACTTTGATACTTGCATGGTTGTCATCTACAAAACTTTGATACTTGCATGGTTGTCATCTACAAAACTTTGATACTTGCATGGTTGTTATCTACAAAACTTTGATACTTGCATGGTTGTTATCTACAAAACTTTGATACTTGCATGGTTGTTATCTACAAAACTTTGATACTTGCATGGTTGTCATCTACAAAACTTTGATACTTGCATGGTTGTCATCTACAAAACTTTGATACTTGCATGGTTGTCATCTACAAAACTTTGATACTTGCATGGTTGTTATCTACAAAACTTTGATACTTGCATGGTTGTTATCTACAAAACTTTGATACTTGCATGGTTGTTATCTACAAAACTTTGATACTTGCATGGTTGTCATCTACAAAACTTTGATACTTGCATGGTTGTCATCTACAAAACTTTGATACTTGCATGGTTGTCATCTACAAAACTTTGATACTTGCATGGTTGTTATCTACAAAACTTTGATACTTGCATGGTTGTTATCTACAAAACTTTGATACTTGCATGGTTGTTATCTACAAAACTTTGATACTTGCATGGTTGTCATCTACAAAACTTTGATACTTGCATGGTTGTCATCTACAAAACTTTGATACTTGCATGGTTGTCATCTACAAAACTTTGATACTTGCATGGTTGTTATCTACAAAACTTTGATACTTGCATGGTTGTTATCTACAAAACTTTGATACTTGCATGGTTGTTATCTACAAAACTTTGATACTTGCATGGTTGTCATCTACAAAACTTTGATACTTGCATGGTTGTCATCTACAAAACTTTGATACTTGCATGGTTGTCATCTACAAAACTTTGATACTTGCATGGTTGTTATCTACAAAACTTTGATACTTGCATGGTTGTTATCTACAAAACTTTGATACTTGCATGGTTGTTATCTACAAAACTTTGATACTTGCATGGTTGTCATCTACAAAACTTTGATACTTGCATGGTTGTCATCTACAAAACTTTGATACTTGCATGGTTGTCATCTACAAAACTTTGATACTTGCATGGTTGTTATCTACAAAACTTTGATACTTGCATGGTTGTTATCTACAAAACTTTGATACTTGCATGGTTGTTATCTACAAAACTTTGATACTTGCATGGTTGTCATCTACAAAACTTTGATACTTGCATGGTTGTCATCTACAAAACTTTGATACTTGCATGGTTGTCATCTACAAAACTTTGATACTTGCATGGTTGTTATCTACAAAACTTTGATACTTGCATGGTTGTTATCTACAAAACTTTGATACTTGCATGGTTGTTATCTACAAAACTTTGATACTTGCATGGTTGTCATCTACAAAACTTTGATACTTGCATGGTTGTCATCTACAAAACTTTGATACTTGCATGGTTGTCNCATATGCTTATATAGGGCCTATTTTGGGAAAACTTTAAAAATCTTCTTGTCCATAACCATTGGGCCTAGGGCTATCAAATTTGGTATGTAGTGACATCAAATAGTCCTCTACCAAATTTGTTCAAATTATGTCCCTGGGGTCAAATTTGACCCTGCCCCAGGGGTCATAAAATTGAACATATGCTTATATAGGGCCTATTTTGTGAAAACTTTAAAAATCTTCTTGTCCATTACCATTGGGCCTAGGGCTACACAATTTGGTATGTAGTGACATTGTATAGTCCTCTACTTAGTTTGTTCAAATTATGCCCCAGGGGTCAAATTTGACCCTGCCCTGGGGGTCACAAAATTGATTATATGCTTATATAGTGCCTATTTTGTGAAATCTTTAAAAATCTTCTTGTCCTTAACCATTAGGCAAGAGGCTACCAAAATTAGTATGTAGTGACATCTAATAACTCTCTACCAAGTTTGTTCTCATTATGCCCCTTGGGTCAAATTTGACCCTGCCTGGGGGGTCACAAAATTAAACATACGCTTATATGGGGCCTATTTTGTGAAAACTTTTAAAATCTTCTTGTCCATAACCATTGGGATTAGGGCTACCAAATTTGGTATGAAGTGACATCTAATAATCCTCTACCAAATTTGTTCAAATTTTGCCCCTGGGGTCAACTTTGACCCTGCCCGGGGGGTCACAAGATTGAATAAACGCTTATAAAGCGCCTATTTTGTGAAATCTTTATGTCAAAAACCATTGGGCCTATGGCTTCCAAATTTGGTATGCAGTTATGTCTTAAAGTCCTCTACCAAGTTTGTTCAAATTATGCCCTTTGGGTAAATTTGACACTCGCCCAGGGGTCACAAAACTGAACATTATATACCCTTATATCTTGCTTATTTTTTGAAAACTTTTGAAATATTCTTGTCCTTAACTCTAGGACCTAGGGCTCCCACATTTTGTATGTAGTGAGATATAGTAGTCCTCTACAAAGTTTGTTCAAATTATGCCCTTGGGGTTAAGCTTGACCCAGCCCAGGGCTTAAATAGGGCCTATATTTTAGTATTTGCACATGCTGAGAATATTTCAGCCTTTTTTTCAGCAGTGGATCGATACAGGGCCATCATGGCCCTCTTCATGGTTAACATTGAACACTATTTTTCAGTGTATGTCGGTACAGCTGGACTAAAAATGTATTAGACATATCTCTGTGAATTTCTCACATCTTCATAACTACTTAATGAGTCGGCCAATATTTATCAGACAAATCTCTGTGAATTTCTCACATATTCATGACAACTGAAGTCGCCCTGGCGTTGTTGATTTGGTGTCCGCATAGCAACCAGGAGGTCAAGGGAGCGTTCTTAAGATGTCCTCAAAAGACACCAAGTACTGGTTCTACCTAGGAAACGGACTCATAAGCGTTTCAATTAGCTGTAGGCTTTCGATTCCATGGAGCTATAATAAATAGTTTCAAACTTAAACTGATTCCAGTCTGGCAAATATTTATCATACACATTTCTCTGAGTTTCTCACGTCTCAATGACAACTGATTCCAGTCTGAACGAAGCCCTGAATGCCCTGGAGGCCATCTTGGAGAACAACGTGGACACGCTGCTCATCGACGACCTGGTGAAGGAGTTCACGCTGTACGGGGAACTCGTGCGAATTGTGCAGAGTGGACAGGCAAACGGTAGAAACGACGATTCAGTTTTGAAAAATACAAGTGTATCAACATGAATTTATTTATTTCATTTATGAAATGAGTCGCGCACTTAGAAAATAGGGCTTAATGCATGTGCATAAACTGTCATCACAGATAAGCCTGTGCAGTCCGCACAGGCTAGTCAGGGATGAGGCTTATTGCCTAAACTGGATTAATTGTTTAGAAAAGACTTGTTTTAAAATGAAAAAATCCATAAAAGCGGTAAATGTTTTCCCTGATTGGCCTGTTTAAACTGCACAGGCTTATCTGGCTGACACTTTACACACATACATTTAGCCTGGTTTTCTCAGAGAGAGGCTCATTTTAGAAATGTTGGATTGTTAACCCTTTTCAATATATGGTCGACTCCCATGCCAAATCTCATATGAAAATCATAAGACAAATTTAACAGTCAAAAGGGGTTTCTGAAAATGTTTGGTTTATGAGATCTTAATTTAGGAGTTTTTTGCTCACAAATAAGTATAGCGGTTTGTTAGTCATTATTTTATTCTCACTTTTATTTCAGTAGGTAATGAATGACCTGGTATTTGTATGTGTGTGGAAAGATGGATTAAACAATACCAAAAAAGGTGATGTGTTTTGATTGTAACATAATACATATGAGTCTCACTCTGTAAAAAGGGGGTTTAATGCATGTGCCTAAAGTGTCGTCTCATATTAGCCTGTGCGGTCAACACAGGCTTATCCGGACAACTCTTTCCGCTATTATTGTATTTTTTGTTTAAAGGAAGTCTCTTTTTAGCAAAAATCCAGTTAAGGCAAAAAGTGTCACCATGATGCGTGATTAGCCTGTGCAGACTGCACAGGCTAATCTGGAACAACACTTTAAGCACATGCATTAAACCCCCCTTTTCACAGAGCTAGGCTCAAATGTATTGTGTTTTCTTTGCAAGGTTCGCTGACTGTTGGGAAGTACCTGATAGACGTTCAGAACCTTACAAAGTCTCTTGAGAGTCAGGGTCTGTCAACCAACACAACCGACTGGTTGATAGCCGCTGTCAGCAACCGCACGGTATGTCGGTATGGTTTAACATGGCCCATGTTTCAAAAAGGTCCAATTGCCCTTTCCCATTCAAAGAAAAAGTGGCTATACACAACCAGCAAGTAACTCGCAGGTTGTAAAGGTTATATTCTGTTGGCAGCTCATTAGTATCTTAGGGTTGAAAATCAAGGCTTTTGAACTTTAATTTATTATGGAAAGTCATCAATTCAATTTGATTTTTAAAGGGCCTTCAAATGGGTCAAACGTGGATCTGAGTGGTTACGGTTTAGGAAAACTTGTTCATGCACCGGTCTTTTAACATTAAGTAGATAAAATAAGTAATCAATATTTCCTCAGTATTTAGTATTGTGCATTGGTTTCAGGTAAAAACAATTTCACTTCTTAAGATTTTCCATTGAGGCCCGCCCCCAGTTTGGTTCCACACCTTCATTTTATGTTTATATTTGTATGAATGTGTGTCTTTAGTAACAATCATAACTGACAATAATAGATATACAAAAAGGGTCGAAAATCTTTTCATGCGTAGCCACTGTAATTTTTATATTTTCTTAGCAAGAAATGAGTGGTTTTCTTGATAATGAAAAGTAACTTTAATTCAAACAAAACTCAGCTGAGCAATTTACAACAATTTGAATAGTGAACTTGGGGTGTGTTAGCTGAAGAAATCAAAACAAAATAAATTATATGGCAAAAACGAAAATGGCTTTACGTGAAATGTTTTACATTCCATGGTAGATTGGTTAGGATTAAAAAAATAAAATATTCTAGGATTGATCTATTTATTATTTTTCTAATACCTGTAAGCTGGACTAAGACATTTTACCAGATTGCAGGATATTGTTCCATATTTTTGTTTGCATTTTTGATGTTTTATTATTATACTATTCAACTAAAATCTGATTATGCAATCATACTATTTCTATAAATCATTACAGATTCTAGACCAAGGGTTGAACACAATAGACATCCTTCTGATTGTGGATTCGTTTCTCGAAAATGTCCCCGGGTCCATTGTATCGGGAAACACTTTCAATCAAACTCTGAATTCCGTCATTGAAAACGTGCGAACGAACATTTGTGTTGAGGATCGTTTGGATGAAATCCTTCACTTCCCCAACAAGACCGCCTCAGACTGGGTTCACGATGAGTTGTGTAATTTGACGGTGACACAGTTCCAGAACGTCTTTGAAATATTTCTTGCAGATTTCAATACGACTGGATTTCTTGGTTCTGTAAGTATTGTACTACTGTTAAAACAATGAATTTAATATAAATATAAAAATTAACCCTGTCCCACTCAGAAGCAAAGTGAAAATGGCCTTTGCAAACAGCATAACACCAGAACAGCCTACGAGTTACTCGCAGTCTGTTCAGGTCTTTTGCTGTTTGCTGCTCATCAGTATCTTCGGGTTGCAAATGAAGCCCTTTAAACTTGAATTCAGTAAGAAAGGTCCTCAATTTTACAAGTTTTTCTAAGGGACTACAGATGCCTATCTGAGTGGTAAAGGGTTAAAAACCATGTATTGAAGTTCAAGGATCACTGTTCTATTCTATTGTATTGATCAAGAGAAAAATGTCATTGAAAAATATTGGAATTTTGGGTATCAAAAGTTTTGTGTGAGCATTTGTCTCTTATTTTCAGTTGAGTGACTTTGTGCAACAGAACACTGGTCGAGATATACGGCAGGAGCTTGTAGGGGAAGTCTTGGAACTGTATCTTGCGGTAGGTTTTCCCCACCTTTGTTGTCTTAACGATGAGTTTTCATTGGCTGTATGCTCAGTCATTCAAGAAACATACCTATTTGAATATAGACATTCACAAAATATCTACAGTCCAAACTGAGAACAACGGTCAGTCAAGGGAAATTACCAAAGTGACCGTTGTAGACAGGTGGTTGTTGTTTTAAGATGACCACTTTTTAGATCGTTGGTCAGTTGGTAGTATTGCTAGGTTATTACCCCACCCAGTCGTTTTGTAAACAAAGCAATTTAAACAAAGGCTTATTGCCGATTAATTAGTATAACATAAATTATTTCTAGTGAAAACTACAAATTAATATCTTATAAATTGATTTAAATTCATACCTATTCTTAAACGGATGAGTTTATCAACGATAATAATGTTGTTTACTCACGCATCTCTTTAATTCAGTAAATCAGACATTTCGTATTATGTTTATTGCAATGACGTCACGTCCGCAGAAGTTATAGCGCATTGCTGTTATAAATCGAAAGTACGACATAACGTTATCATTCTCATGCAAAGAATCAAAAAGTTTTAATATTTATTAGTACACAAACATCACACAAACATCATTTTTATTAAACACATCTAAGCACAATTTATCTTCAATACATCGGTTTCCGGGACTTTATCCCCTGGAAATTGAAAATGGCATTTGGGTTACAGACGTTTTACGTGACAAAATGTCCGCTTCCATAAATGCAGAAAGTTTGTTACAAAAGTTGCAANCATGTCGGTCCGTCCGTCCACCAGATGGTTTCCGGATGATAACTCAAGAACGCTTAGGCCTAGGATCATGAAACTTCATAGGTACATTGATCATGACTGGCAGATGACCCCTATTGATTTTGAGGTCACTAGGTCAAAGGTCAAGGTCACAGTGACTAGAAATAGTAAAATGGTTTCCGGATGATTACTCAAGAACGCTTAAGCCTAGGATCATGAAACTTCATAGGTACATTGATCATGATTCGCAGATAACCCCTATTGATTTTCAGGTCACTAGGTCAAAGGTCAAGGTCACGGTGACTCGAACCAGTTAAATGGTTTCCGGATGATAACTCACGAACGTGTACGCCTAGGATCATAAAACTTAATATGTACATTGATCATGATTCGCAGATGACCCCTATTGATTTTCAGGTCACTCAGTCAAAGGTCAAGGTCACAGTGACAAAAAACGTATTCACACAATGGCTGCCACTACAACTGACAGCCCATATGGGGGCATGCATGTTTTACAAACAGCCCTTGTTAATTTGGCATTGATTGTTTTATGTATTTAAAAAGGAGGGGAGCATTTATTACAGAATAATCAGTAGTTGGTGTATAGCACAGTAAGTTTAGCCTCTGCAAAATGTAAACTATTTGGTTTTGTGTTGTATTCATTGTGGTGCATCATTATTTAAATACATGCTTTATGCAGCTTATTATTAAAATATTTGCTTCACGCACATATTTGCATTGACTGTTTAAGCAAACAAAATGATTAATTTCGCATGGAATTTTTATGGGTTTTTTAAGCGTTTTTATGCCTTCCTTCGAAGAAGAAGGGTATATTGTTTTGCTGGATGAAGGTCGATCGGTCTGTCGGTCGGTCAGTCTGTGTGTCTGTCGGTAGACTAGTTCGTTTCCGATCAATAACTGTTAAAAGGATTGACCGATTGGCTTGATACTTCACATGTGCATTAGCCTTGGATTGTTGATGACCCCTATTGAAATTGGGGTCACTAGGTCCAAGGTCATTGTCACAATAAGTGTTGTCACAATAAGTGTGAAAATCGTTTCAGATCAATAACTCGTCAACAAATTGACCGATTGGCTTGATACTTCCCATGTGCATTGGCCTTGGCCAGTAGATGACCCCTATTGAAATTGGGGTCACTAGGTCAAAGGTCAAGGTCACTCACAATATGTGTGAAAATCGTTTCCAATCAATGACTCGTCAATGGATTGACTGCTTGACTTGATACTTCACATGTGCATTCACCTTGGACTGTAGATGACCCCTATTGAAATTGGGGTCACTAGGTCAAAGGTCAAGGTCACTGTCACAATAAGTGTGAAAATCAAGGCTCTGTTTTGGGGTCATACGTTTCCCACTGCAGAACTCTTGTTAACGTTATGTGATGATCAACTGGGTAAGCTCTGATAAAGGCTATGCAAAATGTTGAATTTTTTGTTTTGTGTTGTATTCATTGTGGCACATCATTATTTTAATACATGCTTTATGATTTAACCCTTTTTCATTCAGAAGCAAAGTAAAAATGGCCTATGCAAACAGCATACAACCAGAACAGCCTGCGAGTAACTGGCAGTCTGTTCAGGTTTTGTGCTCTTTGCTGCTCCTCAGTATCTAAGGTTTGAAAATAAACCCTATAAAACTTTAGTCTAGTAAGAAAAGTCTTAAATTAAATTCGGAGTTTCTAAGGGGCTACAGACGCGTAGAAAGGCGTATCTGAGTGGTAAAGGGTTAAAGCCCCATAACTACTCAGAATCAACGGAAACTTTGTACAATATTTCGTAAAATAAAGTTAAAAAATATAAAATCAGAGTTCCATATAGCAATTGCCAAAAATTTGTATTTTATTTATTTTTTTTTATTTTTTTGTGACACAATTAATTCCATTTTAATTTCCTGCTAATATTTCTATTCATATACACAAGAACACTAAAATGGTACCATGTTAGTGTTCATGCGTCGTATGAATAGATATCAGTGCGGGAAATAAATAAAAAATACAAACATCTATGTTACCAGACCACATCTGGCTTCGAAATTTTGGTTTTGCTATAAGGAACATTGATTTTTGATAGGGAAACTTTATTTTGCGAAATACTTAACAATATTTCCGTTGATTTTTTAGTATTAATGGGGATTTGAAAAATATAATTTTCAGATGAGGGGCAACACTTCTTGGCAACAACCATTCTACGCCTTGTACAGTGTGGCAATGAATCTTCAGAGGCAGACGGCAAACATGGCCCTGAACACCACGATGAACTCTGCATACGAACTTCTCGGGACATTTGTGTGCGGGAGAAACGGCTCGTTATTCAGCGTGAATACAAACGAGGCAAACAAGATGGATCAAAACAACAAAGTCCCTGTCGATCAAGGTCTTACAAAAAGTAGGCACTTTTGTTCGAGTGATTTAAATTTGTATTTTCGATTGAACTTCTTTTGTTATTTTATGTAAAAAAAAATATGCTCCTGCTTTATATGACAGGGCTGATATTGCAATATTTATTCATCTTTCCATCATTTTGGTTGCTGCTGTTTGACTGTATGGGTAACACGTACTAAAACGTTATTCTCAACTATGTCAAACAGACACCAGAATTAATGCAAACTTTCATTAAAATGTTCAATAAATTTGCCTATTCCAAATAAAAACTAAACAAGCCAAATTGGTGAATAGATTATAATAATGAACTGAAACACACTAAATGCTAGCAGACTCATGAATTTACATCTGCCCTTGTTTTGTCAAATTTGGTCCGCCTGAATAAGATGGATGTTTCCCTTCACTTACAAATACTTGGGATGGGACGGAATGTCCTAAAATAAATATAATGATGGAACTGAATATCTGAATTTTCAAATATTTGTAAACTTGAAAATATTCAAATATTCAGTCCCAAAATTATAAAGTTCCAATCACACGACTACCAATCATTTTAATTCAGGTGTTTCATAAGGGGTTCAAAGGTATTTTTGCGTGTGTTCTAGCAACCACAGCATCCCCAACACCAGCAAATGAGAAAACAACATCAGCTGCCATGCCTGCAAACAAAAACAACAGCGATTTGGAATATCTGAGGGACAGGGCCTGTGTTCGGGAAACATGTATGTGGGAAACTTGTCAAAAGAGATTATAACTTAACGTGTATCATGTAAACTAGACACACTTTGGGAAAATGAGGGTTTTCACGCATTGCCTAAACTGGATTTTTGCTTAGAATAGACATCCTTTGAACCAAAAATTCCATAAAAGGGGAAAGTGTCGTCCCTGATAAGCCTATGCAGACTTCACTGGCTGTCTTGGATGACACTTTATGCACATGCATTTAGTCCAATTTTCCCAGTTTTAGGCTTATGTATGCAAATGATGCCTTATTCATTCCCTGTGCTAAAATAAAAAAAGATGCTTAATCTACGTTTTAAGCAATTTTTTTTTTTGTGGTGGCAGATATATTTGCATTCTCACCAGTTGAATAGATTTCATGAAAGATGTGTTCATTTGATAATCTGTCATCATATTGAATACAGCCTGTGCAGACAACAATATGAGCCTCGCTAAGCCTGCGCAGGCTAATCTGGGACAGCACTTTACACACATGCATTAAGTCCCGTTTTCACTGAGTGAGGCTCATTTTGTATTTTCTCCTTTAAGCTCCACGATGCAAAGCGCTGTTCAGCTCACTCGAGAACAGCGGGACTCAGACTCGGTTTCTATGGCGACAGATCAAGCCGTTCATTCGAGGCTGCATCCTCTACTACCCACAGAACCCTGTCACAGATGACATTATCAATAATGTAGGTGCTCAAGGGGTCTTCAGACCCCCACAAATCAACAATTGAGCCATGCTCTGGGAAAACTGGGCTTAAAGCATCTGCGTAAACTGTCTTCCCTGATTAGCCTGTGCAGTCCGCACAAGCTAATTAGGGACGTCACTTTCCGCCTCAACTGATTTTTGCTAAAAAGAGACTTCCTTTAAAAGAAAAATACTATAATAGCGGAAAGTGTCGTCCCAGATTAGCTTGAGCACACTGCACACTTGGAGGACACTTAACGCACTTTCATTAAGCCCTGTTTTCCCAGAGCAGAGCTCCCAGAGCAGAGTTCAGCTTAAATAAACTCTTTTTGCAACCCAACCCTAAAGTTTGTAGCAACCACTGTTGAACATGAATATTCTATTTTATTGTATGTAGATAAACTTTTGAAATGATGAAATGTTTCATGTTGAAATAATAAACCATTTTTGAGTGTTGCCATTCCATCAACCGGTTTTAATTTCAGACGCAGCAGTTTTTCCGTGACCTTGAAAGTCTTCGTGACCTTGCTGACGCATGGGGAAACTATAGTCCAAGCGTTTACAAGTTCCTCAACAGCAGTGATTTCATGACCGGACTCAGGGTAATTTTATAGTTCTCAAATATATAATCACAATCAAAAGCAATCATTTATTGATTAACTTAATTGATAAGCAATCAAAGATGGCATGGCATATAGTTGCAGTTTCTCACCAAGCTTATTTTTGCCTTGTAATTATACCCCCACAAACGAATTTTAAGGGGGGGTATATAGGAGTGAACTTGACTGTCGGTCTGTCTGTCTGTCTGTTGGTCGGTCGGTCCGTATTAAGTGTCCGCTCTCTAATTCAAGTTGTTTTCATCTGATCTTCACCAAACTTGGTCAGAAGTTGTATCTAGATGATCTCTAGGTCAAGTTTGAATATGGGTCATGCCGGGTCAAAAACTAGGTCAAGGGGTCACTTAGTGCGTTTTAAACATTCAGCATGGCCGCTCTCTAATTCAAGTAGTTTTCATCCTATCTTCGCAAAACTTGGTCAGAAGTTTTATCTAGATGATCTCTATGCCAAGTTTGAACATGGGCCGTGCCAGGCAAAAAACTAGGTCACGGGGTCACTTAGTGCGTTTTTTTACATTCAGCATGGTGTCCGCTCTCTAATTTAAGTAGTTTTCATCCGATCTTCACCAAACTTGGTCAGAAGTTTTATCTAGATGATCTTAAGGCCAAGTTCGAACATGGGCCTTGCAAGGTCAAAAACTAGGTCATGGGGTCACTTAGTGTGTTTAAAACATTCAGCATGTTGTTTGCTCTTTAATTCAAGTAGTTTTCATCCAATCTTCACCAAACTTGGTCAGAAGTTTTATCTTGATGATCTCAAGGCCAAGTTTGAACATGGGCCATGTCGGGCCAAAAACTAGGTCACGGGGTCTCTTTGTGCGTTTTTTAACATTCAGCATGGTGTCCGTTCTCTAATTCAAGTAGCTTTCTTCCGATCTTTACCAAACTTGGTCAGAAGTTTTATCTAGATGATCTTAAGTCCAAGTTCGAAACATGGGCCTTGCCGGGTCAAAAACTATGTCACAGGGTCACTTGGTGCATTTTAAACATTGAGCATGGTGTCCGCTCTCTGATTCAAGTAGTTTACTTCCGATCTTCACCAAATTTGGTCAAAAGTTTTATCTAGATGATCTCTAGGCCATGTTCGAACATGGGCCATGCCGGGCCAAAAACTAGGTCACGGGGTCACTTTTTGCGTTTTACACATTCAGCGTGGTGTTCCCTATTTCAAGTACTTTTCATCCGCTCTTCATGTGGGGGTATTCGTCACGTCTGTGACAAAGCTCTAGTTATGTTTGAAACATTGTTGGGAGTAATGGATGTTGTTAAGTCCTAAATTTGGGTCATTTCTGATATCTAATTATTGGTCTCTCACAGTTCTGTAAAATACCTGAATAAGGCTTGCTGATGGAAATTTCTATCTGTCCTTCACTGTATAGGACTGATTTATGACTCAATCTTGATGAAACTTGGTCAGAATCTTGATCTTGACAACATTAAGGTACAGTTTGAATCTGAATCATGTGCATCAAAAAGGAGGTCAGAAGGTAAAAATCTTGTTACCGCTATGGGGAGTACAATTATCACTGAATCTTGATGAAACTTGGCCAATATATTCATCTTGACAATTCTTAGCCTAAGTTCTACTCAGGGTCATGTCCACAAAACCTGGGAAATTTCAATGCATGATGACATATAGAAATTAATAACAAATAAGCTGCATTGTGCAAAAATGGGTCATATACCATATGTGGTCAGTGAGCTCCAGACCAGCCTGCGCATACGCACAGTCTGGTCAGGAGCTACCCTGTCCGCTAACGAGACCACAAAACCTTTCTTGATTTTATAGCGGACAGCGTATCTCCTGATAACTCGCAAATGTGCAGGCTGGTATGGAGCTATGCTATCCACATATGGCATAAGACCCAATATGCATGACACGGCTCAAATAATACCAATTTGAAATTGGTCTACCAACAAAATCCCAAATTTGTCAGACACTGAAGTCAGTATAGCTCAATGTTTAATTTCAGGGTTTTTTTACCTTATATAACTGTAAACAGACACCGAATATCGGCGTCTTCCCCCACCAAACTAGGCTGGTTTTTTCCCCTTTCAGAACCAAAAAATTCCCCCTAAAAAAAATAAAAATAAAATAAAATTGTTTTTTTTTTTTTTTTTTTTTTTTTTTNATTTAATCTTGTCAAACGTAATAAATTATGAAAAAACCAATGAATATAGTGCAAACATGTACAAATGTATTGTAATAATGAGAGAGTAAGTAAACAAATCCCCCAAAAAGGGAAACGCCGCGAAAATTCCCATGTGCAAAATCTTTCCCCAAAGTGGAAAATCCCGCGTAAAATTTCCCCCACAGAAGGGCTTAAGGCCCCTTCCCCCACAACCCCAAAAAACCCCTGAATGTACATGAATTACATTTTAAAATAGTTTAAAAGGTTGTTTCATTGTAGAGCCTTGTTGATTCTGGCAACACCTGTGAGACAATTGTCAGCCTAGCTGAACGTGCGATGCAGACGGCGGGCTACACTAATTCCTCTGGTGGCAACGCGCAGGCTACATGTGTGTTGTTAAAGAATTTCATCAGCAATGGCCCCAACATGACTAGTTATGACTGGAGAGTGCTGCTCGGCTATGTGGACCAGATATTTGGCTTTGTCAGTGAATACATGGATGTAAGTAGATTTTATCGACTTTGTTTGGTTGTATGATTGACATTATCGCTGGTTGCTACTTTGCTTTTAATTTCACATGTGTTTGTTTACAAACAAAACTTAAAAAATAATTTCATAAAAAGGTACAAGTAATTATTTCCTATTATCTCTTTGGATTATAACACTGGGTGAAAATAAAAGAAATACATGTATTATGGCATATTCTTAATAACAACTTGACCATTATTAAAAAAAAATCAAACATGTCACACTATTTTTCAGTGTTTCAACTTTGACAAGTTTATTCCATACAAAGACGAGACCCAAATGATGGACGACGGAATCAAAATGATCGAGAGCGATTTGTTTTGGGCTGCTATAGAGTTTGTAGGAATGGATCTCACCACCAGCGTTATGCCAAAGAAAATTGAGTACAAGATTCGAATGGACGTTGATAAAGTGGATTCTACCAAAAGAGTTCGGGACAAGTGAGTTTTTTATGTTAAATTGTGTTACGAAGTGAACTTAATTTTACGGGGTGTTAAGAGAAATATATAATTGTTTTTAAACTGGTAATTCACAGTTTCAAACAGTGAAAAATAACAGTGAACTTTTTGGGTAATTAACACTGTTTAACTGTTACTATTTTCAAACAGTGAAAAATATCGATAATTTTTACTGTTTCCAGAGGGGGGTTATCATGTGACAAACAAGAAGGCGACATCCATGCTGAGAACTGTAATTTTTATACGCCCGTATAAAATACGGGACGTATTATGTGAAACCCCTTGGCGGGCGGGCGGCGGGCGGAAGGCATCACTTTGTCCGGACTCTAATTCAAATTGTATTCATCCGATCTTCACCAAACTTGGTCAGCAGTTGCATCTAGTTGATATCTAGGCCAAGTTCGAATATGGGTCATGCCGGGTCAAAAACTAGGTCATAGGGTCAATAAGTGCATTTTCAAAGGGGCCACTTTGTCCGGACTCTATTTCAAATTGTATTCATCCGATCTTCACCAAACTTGGTCAGCAGTTGCATCTAGTTGATATATAGGCCAAGTTCGAATATGGGTCATGCCGGGTCAAAAACTAGGTCATAGGGTCAATTAGTGCATTTTCAACGGCGCCACTGTGTCCGGACT
>VMBQ01004241.1:27254-60528 GCA_007657795.1 Dreissena rostriformis | reverse complement strand
TTTTTTTTTTTTTTTTTTTTTTTAGAAAGAAGTGTCTTATGACTTATGATTATTAGACTCTATATCTCAATTTTATTTTTTAAACAACCGGCAAAATATATAACCATAATTTATATGATTTTTATCCAAAATGGCTGGAAAACCCCCTGCCCAAATAATGCTTTTGTTGATGAAAATTCTTCCCAATTTCGAAGATTTCGCAACTCGAAAAATCCCCATTTTGCTAGGTACTTTTTCCCCAAATAGACAGAAAAAATCCAAGGGAAGTGATAAGCTTTAAAGGGAGATAATTTCTATACCTGCCAAATGATAAATAGAAATTTTATTTCAAAGCGGCGCAGTAGGGGGCATTGTGTTTCTGACAAACACTTCTCTTGTTAAAAAATGAATTATGACTAACTGTTGTTTATTATCAGCTGTTTATATTTTAGCCTCCACTGAAAAAATGTACATACATGTATATATTGTTTCAGAATACATATGTGAAGAGTATGGTAGGATGATTAGGGGTAAAATGGAAATTGAGTTGCATTGTGTGAAAATGGGTCTTATGCCATGTGCGGCCAGCGTAGCTCCAGAACAGCCTGCGCATCCGCACAGCCTTGTCAGGAGATACACTGTCCGCTATAATGTCATGCAAGGTTTTGTGGTCCAATTAACTAACAGGGTACCAGACCAGACCAAATGACTGAATTGAGTGCTAATTCAAAAAGTAGTTAAACAAGGTTGAAGCTTATTGTGTCCAGAAAGGGCCTTATGGTGAAAATGCATGTTTTTTGGTTTGTTTTTCGTCACACCAAAATTGTGTGCTATGGTGATAAAAATGATTGAAAACTAGAATCTGTATCTTCGTGAAATAACTAAAAATATTTAAGCAAGGTTGATGAAACTTGCATAGATCCTGTTCTTACTCCAACAACATTTACCTGGTAGGAGACTTCTGTTCTGTCTGTGCCAAAGCTCTTGTTTAATTTGGATTTTATGTACTAGATCATTGAAGTTTTGACTTTTTGATTATTCTACATTTACTTTGTAATTAAATATTGAAGGGTTATACATTTTCTAGGAGGATCTTTTTTATATGCTTTTAGGTTTTAAATAGTTTTTCATGCAACTTTGACAGGTTATGACATTAAAAAGGTGTATTTTCTCTTTAAATCATAGATTAATAGCTTAATGAACATGATTTTTACAGATTTCCAAAATGAGCATGATTTTTTACAGATTTCCAAAAACGTAAATGATTTTTTTTACAGATTTACAGATCGCTGAAAATGAAAATGATTTTTTACAGATTTCCAAAAATGAAAATGATTTTTACAGATTATCAAAAAAATGAAGATAATTTTTACAGATTTCATAAATGAAAATGATTTTTACAGATTATCAAAAAAATGAAGATAATTTTTACAGATTTTCTAAATGAAAATGATTTTTACAGATGGCCAAAACCTGGGCCAAGACGTTCGATGTGGAACTTGAAGTATTTTATGTATGGTTATGTCTACATACAAGACATGTTGGAGCACGCAGTCATTAAGATGCAAACTGGGATAGAAAGGGGCGTCGGTATTATTACGCAACAGTTCCCCTACCCGTGTTACATTGAGGACAAGTATGTCAACATGAGTCGCATCGCTGCTTTGTAGCCGCAGTAATGTAGTGTGTAACCACCTGTGTGTTGTAGTACCTGTTACAATCAAATGTCTGAAAATGGGGGAGAATTGTTTTTCTTAAAGCAGGTTTTTAACCTGGTTTTTGTTGAAAAAAATTGAAAAAAAGTTTTTATTAATGCTGTAAAATTGTATATAAATGTATAATGTACACAATTAAAAACGTTTAGTACAAAATACAAAATAATAAGTTAAGTTTTTGTTGCCATAGAAATAATTTAATCCTCACCCATTTTCAATGTCTATGTGAAATCAATAAACATTACTGTTGCCATGGTAGTATTTATTTAAAAAAAAAGCTAATGGAATTTCTATCAATCATTCCTAAAGACAATTTGTGATCAAGCATAGATAGCACATTAATAATCTCTTGAATTGCTCAGAGGCTGTAGTTGGTAAACGAAAAAAATAAGAAAAAACAACGATAACAGTGTAGTTATTCAATTGCCAGGCATTAGAGTATATATTGATTTCACATTCCTTGGCCCATATTCACCAAACCATTCTTAGACTTAAGAATAAAGAGTCTATTCTTAGAATAGACTTAGAACCAAGGAAAATGCATCCAGTAGACATGTATACAGGCTGCAACTGGAGATTATGTCATTTACAAAATGTTCTAAAAAAATCATGATGTATATAGAGATGGTTAATGCAAAGTTTGACTAAAAAATAAAGCAATTCTTTAATATTTAAATTTAACGAATATTCTTTATTATTAGACTTAAGATTTGTTTGTTGAATACAGGCCCTGTAGTTCATCTTCACAGGCAGTCCAGAGAAGGAACACCATATTACCAGCAGCATAACTAACATCTCATAAATCAACAATCTAACCTCTTGTTACCTCTCCCTGGGATTCTTGTTAAGGTACCCCCGCCCCGGATCACGTGGACGCCCGTGGCCCGATCTAAAATACTTCCTCAATGGCTTTGTATACATCCAAGACATGATCGATCACGCGGTGATCAAATTGCAAACCGGGCTAGAGCAGAACGTAGGGATCGTCACTCAACAATTTCCTTACCCTTGTTATACGGAAGATAAGTGAGTAGAATTGAGATTTTTGTGTCGTGTTCTGAGAAAACTGGGCAAATTGCATGTGCGTAAAGTGTCGTCCCAGATTAGCCTGTGCAGTCTGCACAGGCTAATCAGGGGCAACAATTTACGCTTCTATGACATTTTTCGTTTAAATGAAGTCTCTTCTTAGCGAAAATCCAGTTTAGGCGGAAAGTGTCGCCCCTGATTAGCCTGTGCGGACTGCACAGGCTAATCTGGGGCGACACTTTACGCACATGCATTTCGCCCAGTTTTCTCAGAACACGACACATTTAGCTAGAAAGCAATGTTTGGCTGCATATACATCTATTTCCTGCTGTTTTATTGAAAAAAAAAACACGTCAAAATTTATCTAAAATATTTTTTATTCGCAAAGATGTTTTATTTTTGTAAACTTTTTGCTCTATTAATCGCAACTAGTTCAACCATTTCGTGGTTAAGTAGACCATATTGTATCAAGTGAAACAGTCAAATTTATAAACGAAAATAAGGTCGCCAAAGTCTTCACCTTATTACTCTGCATCGCCGTCATGATCATTATCATAATCATCATCATCAGCTTCATCATCAGTAACAACATCATGATTGTTATGATTCTGCATGATATGTAGAGAATTCTTTGATCTTCATCCATGCAAATTGATATGATTGTTACTTGGGAAGAGAGGAAGAAACCTATTTACTTTTAGGTCAATAGGTCAAAGGTCAAGGTCAAAGGCACTTGTAGCATGAATTTATATAGGTACAATAGTCAGTTTGAGTACCGTTTATAGCCGAGGTAAAAATCGCTTGTGCAGACTTTCAATTATGATAAAACAATGTATGAATATTTGACATCCAATTGATATATTATGCTACTGCCACCATTAAATGCATTCAGCCATTGAAATTCAACCCATCTTCACTGGGTGTTAACAAAAAATAGTGTTCAATCCAGTTCATATAACAATACTTGTATATTGTTTATCATTTCTGGCTGATTTATAACTATTGGGGAGAGAGGCTATTAAAATGTCAATCATGTTTGGGGGGATTTATGTTCTACAAACATCTCTTGTTAGCCTTAATGGGGAAGTCTGGTCTTGAAACTAATGTTGTAATACAAAAACACAAACATATACATTCTTATCCTAGAACCTTGAATCACCTTTTCCTTTCTACATGTAGTTGTAGTTTTGTGTTTATTTATCATTGATTATTAACTCAAGTCACTAACTGAAAATTATCTGCTTTATTTACCTTTATATACTACTATTTTCTATGCAGCCCATATATATTCTACATTATTCACAAATATAGTCTGTGTTTTCTCACAGTTGTTGTGTTGAATGTGTTATTTCTAGTTTTGTAGATTGTTTCTTACATAGTTTTATACTGATTGTAAAAAAAATATATCTACAATGACTGATACAACCAACATAAAGGAAAACAGTCAAATTGTCCTGATAAAATTGATTGTTTGTAAATAATTGTTTCTACTATTGTTTAAGTCAGACACAGAAAAAGAAAACAAAAAATATACCATGTAATAAAGATTATTTATGTTTATGTTTTTGTAAAAACTTCATAAAAAATATGAATGCGTAATTGTGTGATGTTTGTTTTTCTGAATATTAAAAAAGCAAGGTCATATGATGGGACTCAAACCTGCCTAAGTAAGTGTATCGAGCATTACACCGCTAGACTTTTGACCTTATTCATTTCCCTCAAATTCAGTTTTCTATGCAAGCGCGGTAACAGTTGCTCCCCTTTTCATTCATGCAGGTTTATCATGGCGATATCCCGTATGCTGCCGCTGTTCATGATCCTGGCATGGATCCTCACAACGGCCATGTTGTGCAAGAGTATCGTCTACGAGAAGGACCGACGCCTGAAGGAGATCATGAAGATCATGGGCCTTGGCAATGGAGTGCACTGGCTGGCTTGGTTCATCAATGCCTTCGTCATGATGTTCCTAACCAATCTCCTGCTTGTTATACTACTCAAGGTACTGGCTACAGTGTGCTTGTGATTATGCTCAAGGTAACATGACACAAAATCATTCGGTATCCCTTCCTTTTCTCGTCTAGTTAAAAAGTGATTTAGCGATGGCACCCAGGCCTTTTGTTGTTATTTCCTGTATCCTATGTGTATCTGCAACATTTTAAGTGCAATTCATTGGGGACTACGTTGAAAGATGAACGTTTGGGATGCATTAATTGTAGTACTGTGCCTATGTCGAAACCTAACTGCCGAAACTTTGTTTTCCGAGGCTGCTTGCATTGGGGCGAATTTTACTTTCTTAGAAAATGTGAGACGGTATATTTTGTATTGAAATTATTGGAAGAGGACAGAATTATCTTAAAATGGTACTAGTTTGGCAAGATTTGATATATAGGAAAGGCAAACAAAATAATTTGAAAGTTGGCAGTTTAATAATGGGAATTGGAATTTGTGTAATCCAACCTCAAGGTGTGGGTTTGAATGTACTGCTTGTGATTGTATTGAAGGTGCTGGCTTTAAATTATGGTTCATGTTGCCTTGAAATTTGCATTGTTTATTGAAATTACCTCTGGGCATGGTATAGTCGTCAAAGTGCGCACGAATGACACTTCGTGTTAACACCCAGATGCCAAATAATTTGAGACGAGGAATAATGAGTTTCTAAATTTTTACAAATCGTATTCGGTCTGGTACTGTCAAATTTTGTTGAGGACTGAGAGTGACATTTTTTAAATCGCATAAATTTATATCATGTGTATTCCACTATTATTGAATTCCAAGTCCATATTACACAAATCCATATTCCACTGTTATTGAATTCCAAGTCCATATTACACTTATTCGTATTCCACTATTATTGAAATCAAAGTCCATATAACACTTATCCATATTCCATATTCCACTGTTATTGAATTCAAAATCCATATAACACTTATCCATATTCCACTGTTATTGAATTCCAAGTCCATATTACACTTCTCCGTATTCCATTTCAGGTTGGGAAGGTTCTGGAACATTCCGACCCCTCGGCCGTTCTGTTCTTTTTGACGTTATTCACCACGGTGACCATCATCTTCTGCTTCCTGATCAGCGTGTTCTTCTCACGCCCAAACCTCGCAGCGTGCTGTGCTGGTTTCATATACTTCCTGGGATACCTCCCCTACATGCTGATGTTGCAGTTCGACGATGTTCTACCAAGGAGGGTTAAAATGTCTGTGGTTAGTTGTTGTTGCTTTGTACTTGTTTAGAAGAAGACAAATATTTTGTAAAAAGCATTCTTTTTGTTGCTTATACTTTGTACTCATAGATCAGCTCTAGTTGGGATCAGAAACTGGAAATGTTCTCTTAGTTTGATTTGTTGAAAATTGTGAATACCATTTGGACTTAATGTTCTCAAATGAATTTGTAAGTGTTTTGGTTTTTAAGAAAAAATTATTAATGTTGGCTAATTCTTCATAAGTTTTTGTCTAAACAATGTGAGCTATAAGCAAATCCAAATTTAAGGGTCTGTTGTGAAACGTAGCGTTGTGGATATGGTGTCTGTCTACTGACCAGGCTGTCAAGGGTTCATTAAGCCTTAGGATTTCAATGCAATCAAGCTAAAATTAATATGTTTAAATAAAGCAAATTCAAATTTCAGGGTCTGTTGTCAAACGTGGCCTTTGGTTACGGGTGCAACTTCATTGCACTGTGGGAGGAGCAGGCCATTGGGCTCCAGTGGAGTAACATGGGCGTGAGCCCCGTGAACGACGATGACTTCAACATGCTCCACTGCATCGCCATGATGATCATCGACATGTTCCTCTACGGGCTGCTAACCTGGTACATCGAGGCTGTGTTTCCAGGTCAGTAACAAACTTTATTTCACACTCATAAACTTTGTCTAATCGGAGGTTAAATGGACGAGTTTCTCCGTGGGTTGGTTGGTTTGTGGGTCTTATGTTCAGTTTGCATAAAATGTAATTGAGCCCCGCCACAGGTCAGTATGGCTATTTTATTTGTTCCACAGGTCAATACAGCTATTTTATTTGTTCCACAGGTCAATACAGCTATTTTATTTGATTCACAGGTCAATACAGCTATTTTATTTGATTCACAGGTCAATACAGCTATTTTATTTTATGCACAGGTCAATACAGCTATTTTATTTGATTCATAGGTCAATACAGCTATTTTATTTGATTCACAGGTCAATACAGCTATTTTATTTTATTCACAGGTCAGTGCAGCTATTTCATTTGATTCACAAGTCAATCCAGCTATTTTATTTGATATACAGGTCAATACAGCTATTTTATTTGATTCACAGGTCAATGCAGCTATTTCATTTGATTCACAAGTCAATCCAGCTATTTTATTTGATTCACAGGTCAATACAGCTATTTTATTTGATTCACAGGTCAATGCAGCTATTTAATGTGTTCCGCGTGTCAAAACTGGTATTTTATTTGTTCCATTTGTACAACAGGTCAATACGGAATCCCAAAGCCATTCTACTTCCCGTTCACGAAGTCCTATTGGTGTGGCTCGAGTGGTTCTAACCACGACAGGTCTGACAATCAGCTAGGCATGACCAATCTCAACCCTAGAGGTATGCTGGTCGCGTTCTGGGAAAACTGAGCTCAATGCATGTGCATAAAGTGTTTTTTCAGATTAGCCTGTTTAGTTTACACCAGCTTATCTGGGACGACACTTTCCGCCTAGACTACATGTTTGTTTAGAAAATACTTCTTTTAAACGAAAAATTCGATAAAAGCGAAAATTTCGTCCCTGATTTGCACAGGCTAATCTGGGACTACACTTTTTGCACATACATTAAGCCCAGTTTGCCCAGAACGAGACTCAAATTAACCATGGTCGAAGTTTTGAGACATGCTTATCTTTCTTAACTGGCAAAAACTATGCTATGAATTCTAAATTCTTCAGAAGTACAAAATACTTTTTTTTTTTTTTTATACAGTATTTGATTCATTTGAGGATTATAAGATCTATGTGGGAAAAAAAACTATTTGTTTATTATACACTAGTTTATTCTCAATAAAATAAGGATGTTTTTTTGCTGTTGTACAGCCGTGAACTCAACTCGGTATACACAAAAAAGCTTGGCATAAAAACTTAGTTGCATCAGAGTTAGTGTTAACCAACAATTATTTTTTTGCACATTGCTGTGTAACCTCCTGTAAAGTCATACTTAAATCACAACTAAGGGTAAATTAATATTTTCTAGATACAGACTCTATGGAGGCCGAGCCAAAAGACAAGAAGATTGGAGTGGCGATACGCAACCTGAAGAAGAAGTATGCGTCGACCAAGAAACCAGCCGTTGATGGTCTGAATCTCAACTTCTACCAAGACCAGATAACGTCCTTCCTGGGGCATAATGGGGCGGGAAAAACCACTACCATGTACGTTTCAGCCTCGTTCTGACAAAACAGGGCTTAAGGCATGTGCGTAAAGTGTTGTCTCAGATAAGCCTGTGCAGTCCGCACAGGCTTATCAGGGACGATTCTTTCTGCTTGTATGGCATTTTTTGTTAAAATGAAGTTTCTTCAAAATGAAAATCCAATCTAGGGGGAGACTGGTCAATATAACAAATCAAGGAATTTGTTTTGTTAATGTTAAAAAATAAACCTTAACATACAACAAATGAACTTAAACCAGGGATCATATTTTTTTCGGTTTTGTCGGTCCTAGACCGATTGGGGTCATGAAAGACCGATTGAAAATCCCAAACAGTCGGTCCGATTCTGTCCCAACATTCGTAAAAAAAAACGATGTAAAGTCTATAAGTTCCCAATAAAATTCGTTATTCAAGCTCAGTCTGGCTAAAATTTACCATCGCTAATCCCTTTATTGCCCCCAATTAACAACCCGCTTCTGCTACTCGAGTGGACCAGTGTTGTTTTTGACACCTTATCGGCGATTTATCGGCAAATTATTGATTTTATCAGGCATTCACACCACAGTGTTTTTATGAAAGGGGTCTCTAATTGCTATCGAAAGATGTATCATACAGAAATAAACGCCAATGACACTAATTATCCTGTGTATTATACCACCTAAGGTTATAAAACCTGTTAAAACACCTATTTTGTACATCAAACAAATTGGATGCTGACCATTACGCATCGATGTTTCACATAAATTAACTTTCGTTTTCGACTGATTTTCAACATATTGTAACATATTGCATCAATCTAAATTTAGAGTTAATTGACGATTGGTTGAATAAGAAAAGTGCTCGATGCGCTCACATTGCGTCACGCGATTTACACATGTTCAAGGGGATATCCCTGTACCGATTGGATGTCAAATCGAGGCATAAGGGGAAACCCCACAATTCAGTTTATAGAGTGTGTTAAATTCCGGACAATGAAGAACGCTGTGTTCATGAATTTCTTAAACACATGTATCGTCAAAATTGGGCAGAAAATTAGAGTTTTTGTGAGTAATATACTGACTAAAGTAAAGGTCGAATGATTGATCGTTTTAGGTGTCCTGCTTTTTGGTAAAATTTCCCGACATTTTTTTATGGAGTGTCCCGATTTCGACCTGACAAATTTTGGCATGTATTTCGGATGTAAATTTTCGAATACTTTTTCCCCCGATTTTAAATCCAGACCGATTGATGTTGTGGGAAAATATGATCCCTGACTTAAACATATAAAACAAATTCAAATAATGTGAAGTTTTGAATTTCATCTTCCCCTTCAGAAATCTTCATAGTGACTGTGTTGATAACTTTCAGGTCTATTTTGACGGACTTGTGTTGATAACTTTCAGGTCTATTTTGACGGGCCTATTCCCGCCGACTGATGGCACGGCATACATCCATGGCAAGGACATTCGCTATGACATGGACCACATCCGACACAACCTGGGCACCTGTCCACAGCACAACGTTCTCTTTGACTGGTAAGTTCTGCAGCGTAGTGGTCTCATTATTGTTTGCGGATGATTTTGGAAAAAGGGAACAAAAAAGAGCCGGTCTCTGGAAAAATGGGGCTTAATGCACGTACGTTAAGGGTCGTCCCAGATTTGCCTGTGGATTTTTACTAAGTAGGAACTCCCTTTAAAAGAAAAATACCATAAAAGCGATAAGTGTCATCCCTGATAAAATAGCTAAAATTGTGAATTGGCGCCACCTCATTTTGTTAGAGCCACCTTCTTGGCATTGGCTCCATCTCTTTTGGAAAAAATGCAAAATTATCTATTAGATCTGCAAGAAGCCAATGTGTTCGTGCATGCAGCCACTAGTATATTTTTTAAACTCTACCATGCCACAACTTCTTAAGGTCCTCATGTTTCTAAATGGGTTGTGATTGTATGTTTCTGTACATTTGTAGATGAATTAATCTCCGCTGAATAGCCCTTAATTGCCTGATTTTTTAAATAATGTGAAATATGTTGAAAAACAAAATAAAACTTAATCACCCTGTAGTATTATCTGTTAATTTTCAACACATCTGGTCTTAGGGGCCACCTTGGAAGTAGCATTGGCTCATTTATTAAAGGCTCATAAAAGGTGACGATCGTAATTATTACTGATTTTTAAATATTTTTTGCATATTTTATTTATAAAGATTATCAAAAAACAATATATATATGCTATTGGACATTACCATAAAAAAAATAGCATTACAACTTGTTTTGAGCTTAAAATACAGTGTCCTCCAAGTCAATTGTGTTTACAAACAATCAGTTTATTTTCATCACTGTTTACTCGGGATAGAGCAAGCGCTCCGGTGACTCAGGTCACCAAAAATATATCGTTGATTTTCAGCGTTTTCCGGTATCACTCACAAAGTAGGTCTCTTCTAAATGTTTAAAACGTTTGTAGTGATCTAATAAGTTACTTTCTGCTGGTAAAAAGTTGTTAAAAATAAAATTAAAATTGAGTTTTCTTTCGGCTATTTTAAGCTTACGTTACCGCTTTGAGGCTACACACCACGTTAGTTGCAAAGTTATAAACATTTCTTCCAATTATGAAACGGGTATATCTTCCATAATTCTTGACAACGTTGCACCTTGTATGAGCCTTTAATGCATCTCAATAAAGAGGTATAGAAAGTGTTTAATGGCGGTGCAGTATGTGAATTTTTTGAGAACGTATTAAGTTTTTCTTATTTTGATAATTTTACATTGATGTTGTAGGCAATCATGCTTTTGCAGAATATTTCTTAAAATAACACCAATACTATTTACACCTCTTTCTTGAAAAACTGGACTTCATGCATGTGCATAAAGTGTCTCAGATAAGCCTGTGCAATCCACATAGGCTTATCTTGGAGGACACTGTCCCCTACACTGGATTTTCTTTTAAAAGTTACCCCCTTTAAACAAAAAATTCCATAAAAGCCGAAGGAGTCGTCCCTGATTAGCCTGTGCGGACTGCACTTTATGCACATCCAATAAGCCCAGTGTTCCCAGAGCGGGGCTCATTTGACGATGTACGTTGTTTCTATGACACCAGGCTGACAGTAGAGGAACACCTGTGGTTTTATGCGCGTCTTAAGGGGTCGTCTGCTAACGAGGTCAAACAGGAAATGGAACAGATGATCAAGGACGTGGGGCTGCCGCACAAACGTCAGGAACTCTCCAGTAACCTGTCCGGTAAAGTGCTCTAACATAACTGTCGGTAGTGTAGATTGCAGTGTTTTTTTCGTTCATAATCGGAGCATACGACCCCATTCCCAATTGAAAAAAGTATATATTTTTCCCAAATGGACCTACAATTTCCCAATTGAAGGTTTAAAAAAAATAAAATAATTTAAACATTTTGTTCATCTCCAATTCAGCTCTAACAGTTGAACCTGAGTAAATATAATATATAAAAACACACTTTTATTCTCAATTTTGAAGCATTTGTAATCAAAACAACAATTACACCAATTTCCCAATTTTAGTAAAAACACCGCGATTTTTCCCAATCCAAAGGGACCTGGCCCCATTCCCAAAATGGTGAGAAAAAACACTGGATCAAAGAATGGGTTCCAAAACAAGTGTTATTAGCTTTTTCGTCAAGTTATCATGTTCAACTCTAAAAGATTATGTTTGACATGAATGTCAATAACATTTAATACAAAAATTATCTTTTTTTTTGGTACCTTGACCTGCTATGATAGCTTAGAAACTATGCTCTTACATTTATCACTTGAAGTATCAACATTGTAGAATATATGAATTGCTGCCTTTGTTTTTCATATAAGATACTGTAAGATCATTTATTTTCCACTGCATGAAATTTAGTGTGTTTTTTACAAAATTCCTTTTTCGTGGATTTCTGGTTTGGGAAAAAAAGAGGAATTTGCATCAGTCATTCTCTGATGTGTTTGTATAACATTCTAAGATCAGTCAACCAACGTATTTACAAAAACTAACCCTTTGAGTGCTGGAACCGGATTTTGAAGGCCTTTGCAAACAGTTTGGATCCAGATGAGACGCCACAGAACGTGGCGTCTCATCAGGATCCAAACTGTTTGCTATTCTGATAGTATTCTTTGAAAAAAAATCGAAGAATATGCTAATTTTAGAAATTTAGCAGACAACATTTTAGCAGACGACAAATTTCCCAGCATGCAAAGGGTTAATGTCCCACTAATAATAATGATTTATTATGTAGATTAATTAATGTTTTATGTGTTTAATTTACAACAACTTCAGTAACTGCAGAAACCTAAACGCGTCGAAAATATTTTACAACGTATTATATATGACTCACTTTTTAACTTATTTACCAACAAAAACTTTAATGTTTTATTTTTTTTATCCAGGTGGTATGAAAAGGAAATTATCCGTTGCCATAGCGTTTGTGGGCAACTCTAAGACGGTGATTCTGGACGAGCCTACAGCGGGTGTCGACCCGTATGCAAGGAGGGCAATATGGCAGCTGCTGCTAAAACTGAAGAAAGGTGGGGTATATTAGCATAGCTCTGGGAAAAGGGGGCTTAATGCATGTGCTTAAAGTGTCTGCACAGGCTTATCAGGGATGACACTTTTCGCCTTTATTCTATTTTTTAATTTAAAGGAAATATCTTTTTAGCAAAAATCCAGTTAAGGTGGAAAGTGTTGTAGCTTAAACAAAAGGTTTAAACCGAACTTTTAAAAACAGCTTCTGTTGATAATGAGCAGCAAACAGCATAAAACCTGAACAGACTACGAGTTACTCACAGGCTGTTCTGGTTTTATGCTGGTTGCATAGAGCCATTTTCACTTCGCTTCTGAGCGGGAAATGGTTACAAACAACCCATTGTTTCATTCTAGGTCGCACCATAATCCTGTCCACCCACCACATGGACGAAGCAGACGTGCTCGGCGACCGTATAGCGATCATCTCACAGGGTCAGCTCTGCTGCGTCGGGTCCAGCCTCTTTCTGAAGAATCGCTATGGTAACGGTTACTACCTGACCTTGGTGCGTAGCGACCGCGACATTGACGAGGACGCCATCTTGAAAGAGCAGCTGATGACGAATATCGAGCCCCGACCCACATCAGCGATGTCAGCAACCAGTGTGCGGTCTATTACAAAGGTTTTGGTAAGTGTTCTGAATGCTGTTGGATTACTAGATTCCGCTTTTATGGTATTTTTTGTTTAAAGGAAGGTCTATACTAAGAACAAATCTAAGTGTCGTCCCTGATAACTAGACTTCTTCGCAGATTTTGCAAGAGAGTATACTTGGTTAGTGACAAATAACGACAAGCATGTTTAGAAAACCTGGTTCCAGTATTAGCAAAGATGATATGACAAGTTTAAGTCAAGTTTTTGTTATGCATTCCATTACAAAGGTTTTTGAAAGTATTCTTTATGCTGTTTAATTTTTTGATTCAAGCCTCACTCAGGGAAAACCACTTTTATTGTATTTTTCAATTAAGGAAGTCTCTTCTTAGCGAAAATCCAATTTAGGCAAAAAGTGTTGTCCCTGATAAGCCTGTGTGGACTGCACAGGCTAATCTGGGACAACACTTTATGCACACGCATTCAGCACTGTTTTCCCAGAGCGGGGCTCATTTCTTTGTAGATTTTTAAAAAGAGGATACTTGGTCAGTGTCCAAAAATGATAAGTTTTTTTTTAAACAACGCTTTGAAAACCTGGGACCATAATTAGCAAAGATGGTATGAATATTTACATTTAGTGTTTTTTATGCTGTTTGATTTGTCGGAGCATAATTACTTTTTATGCACCCTTTAAAAAAAAAGGAGGTATATTGTTTTTGGCCTATCCGTCTGTCATTCTGTCTATCCAAAACTTTAACCTAGGTTAAAGTTTGGTCATAACTTTTGCATTATTAATGACAGCATCTTGATACTTGGCATGCATGTGTATCTCGTGGAGCTGCACATTTTGAGTGGTAAAAGGTCAAGGTCATCCTTCAAGATCAAAGGTAAAAAAACACAATCCAAGGGAAGTAATAAGCTTTAAAGGGAGATAATTTCCAAACCTGCCAAATGATAAATAGAAATTTTATTTCAAAGCGGCCCAAGAGGGGGCATTGTGTTTCTGACAAACACATCTCTTGTTTTCAGTTTGTTGTTGAATCTGTAAGACAAATAGACGTTCGTTCAAGTTATATATTTTAGATTTAATTGTCTACTTTGGGACCAGAAAACCGTTCAGTCTGTAATTTGTATGCGACTGTGTCAATTTTCAGTTGGAGGAGAATAACCATCAAGTAAGCAGTGAATATGTTACAATAGCTGTCACAGTCTATAGTCAGATTATTGCAGTAATAATCAACACATTCATTGTCCAGATCGCTTGTGTAAAGCAAGCTTCACAATTGTGTCATGTGCTGAGAAAACTGGGCAAAATGCATGTGCGTAAAGTGTCGTCCCAGATTAGCCTGTGCAGTCCGCACAGGCTAATCAGGGACGACACTTTCCGCCTAAACTGGATTTTCGCTAAGAAGAGACATCATTTAAACAAAAAATTCCATAAAAGCGGAAATTGACGTCCCTGATTAGCCTGTGCGGACTGCACAGGCTAATCTGGGATGACAATTTACGCACAGGCATTATGCCCAGTTTTCTCAGAACGCGACACAATTGTGTAAAAATGTTCAGCTATTCACTATGCATTGCATGCTGCCAGTTGCATAATGCTTTCAAAAAGTTGCATAGATTATATATAAAAAAGATAGTACGTAAAAAAACTTCTTTTTGAAATAGACGAATAATGTGAAACCATTTATTTTCGTTAACATGAAATTTCGTAGTTTTACAACTAATGACTATTTCGTCAACACTTAAATTTGTCAATTTCTGATTTTTGAAAAAAAAGGAATTTGCATTGGTCATTTTTCAATTTGTTTGTAATACTTGCCCGCGATAAATCTTGTTGGGGAGAGGCGAGTAACTTGGGAGTAACTTGCAGAAGGTGGGCCCTGTATATTATATGCCCATTCACTTGTCTTGTAATTTTGTCATAGTAACTTCCCCTACTGATTGCATGCCAATTAACTAGTTCATTGTTATGATAAGCGGATTAGTGGGACTGAATGATCGTTAACGAGTCTTTGAAGAGACGAAACCAATTTCCAATTAACCCTTTGAGCGCTGGAACCAGATTTTGAAGGCCTTTGCAAACAGTTTGGATCCAGATGAGACGCCACAGAACGTGGCGTCTCATCAGGATCCAAACTGTTTGCTATTCTGAAAAAAATCGATGAAAACGCTAATTTTAGAAATTCAGCAGACGACATTTTAGCAGACGACAAATTTCCCAGCATGCAAAGGGTTAACCTTATTTAAAAACAATCATGGCCAAACTGAGGACAAACTTACCTTTATCTGCACTAATTAAAGAAGGTGCAAACATTATGAGTTAATCTGCAACATCCCTGAAAAACATCATTTTGTGACAGCCCTCAGTGCCCAGAGAGGTGAATGAGGGGTACACAGAGGGGAAATTGTTAATGTTAACTTCTTTTGTCACAGCCCTCAATGCCCAGTGAGGTGGATGAGGGGTACACACAGGGGAAATTGTTAATGTTAACTTCTTTTGTCACAGCCCTCAATGCCCAGTGAGGTGGATGAGGGGTTCACAGAGGGGAAATCAGACAGCGATCCTCCCACACCACCTAACGCAGAGGAAGCATATCCAGGTGATAACCTTGTTGCACACCTCAACTCCATAACAGAATCGAACCAGACCATTTTAACCTCTTATTCCATGATTTTTATTGAACAAACAGCAAAACAGACATTCCTATTTTAACTTCTATGTTAAGCAGGAATAAAACATAGCATTTGTCAATATTTAACTTATACCCAAGTTTGAAGAAGGCTGCATCTAGCAGTCACTTTTTCCATCTGTGCGTCTGTCTGTGCGAAATTTTCTGTCTCAGCCACAGTGTTGCCAAGTATTGATGGATTTTACAATAACTTTGCACAAATGTCAACCATTTTCAACTGTCATAAGACAATGTGTTTCCTGTAACACCTGTCTTTGTACCTTAAAGGTCAATGTCACACATAAATCAAAGGTCAAATTTGGCCAAACAACCGGTTGAAAATTTCTTTCTCAGCCATAACTTTGCCATATACATGTATATATAATTTTTAAATAACATAGTGCAAATGTAGCCACTCATAAGACAATGTGTTGCGTGTGACACCCATCTGCTAACGTCAATGGTCAATGTCTCTTTTAGAGGTCAAAAGTCAAGTTTGACAATAAAACAGCTTGTTTGTGACATGAGTGTAGTTTTGAGAAAAAAGTTGAATGTGGGGGCATCCTTGTCCTATTGACACGTGTATTGTTTCTAAAGCATTTATTGTTTAATAAGTATATGATAACTTTAATTTGTCCATGGACCAACCTATTCTTAGCTATTATTGATATTATCCCAGGCTTCACTGCGAAGAAAGTGACCACGTTGGAAGAGAAGTGGTCCTGGAAGCAATACATATGAGCCTCATGGGAAACGGGGCTTAGTGCATGCGCTTTTATTGTCGTCAAAGATTAGCTTGTGCAGTCCAGACAGGCTTATCAGGGATGACACTTTCCACCTTGACTGGATTTTTGTTTAGAAGAGACTGCCTTTAAACAAAAAATTCCATAATGGCGGAAAGTTTCGTCCCTGATTAGCCTGTGTGGTTTTGCATTAAGCCTGGTTTTCTCAGAGCCCTGCTAATATTCTTGTATTCTTAACTAATAATGATATTTTCTGTTTTTTTTCTCAGGCTTCTCTGTGAAGAAAGTGACATCGTTCGTCAAGAAGTACATTCCGGAAGCGAAGCTCGTGGAGGACAATATGACTGAACTTAGTTACCAGCTGCCTGATGAGGCGGCCAGACGCGGTGACTTTGAGCGGCTATTTTTAGAACTTGAGAAGTCACATGACGACTTGGGCGTGTCCAGCTTCGGAATTTCGGACACCAGTTTGGAGGAGGTATGGTGAACACTTTTGTTCCTGCGGACGCCTTTTTTGCGTCTTGCATCGGACAATATTCGAAAATCTTTTGACAAAAGGAGACAATGCTCATGAAGAGTAATTTCTCCAATTGTAATAAGGTTTTCAAGCTTTAATAATGTCTGAAACTGCATTGTGTCTCTATAATTTAATAACAAAGTTGTCCGCTGCATATTGTAACATGTATTGATGAGTTAAGTTTGAATTTTGAGTGGAATGTTATCAAATGGAATTTTGCTACCATGTATGTGTTTGATTTAACTTTATTTTTAATGTTTTGTAATAATAATTATTATATCCCCATTACCATTGGTAATGGGGGCTATATAGGATTCACTTTGTCGGTCGGTCTGTTGGTTGGTCTGTCCCGAAAATGTCATCCGATCTTCACCAAACTTGGTCAGAAGTTGTATCTAGATGTTGTCTAGGTCAAGTTTGAATATGGGTCATGCTGGGTCAAAAACTAGGTCACAGGGTCACTTAGTGCGTTTTAAACCGAATTTTTATCTGGACCATAACTATGTCATTTATCGTTAGATTTAAAAATGACTTGGTACATTTGTTCACCATCATTGGACGGTTTGTCATGCAAAAGAAGTACATCGATATCTCCAAGGTGAAGGACACACTTTGACTTTTGAGTTCAAAGGTCAAAAATGGTAATAAATGAGCTTGTCTGGGCCATAACTATGTTGTTCATTGTGAGATTTCAAAATCATTTGGCACATTTGTTCACCATCATTGGACGGTGTGTCATGCGAAAGAATAACGTCGATATCTCCAAGGTCAAGGTCACACTTTGAGTTCAAAGGTCAAAAATGGCCATTAATGATCTTGTCCCGGCCATAACAAGGTGTTTCTGTCTGTTCTCAAATGTATGTTGTTTAATTTGAGTATATCCCTGTGTCAGGTGTTCCTGAAGGTGGCCGAGGAGAATTACGATGATTCTGATGAACTCAAGCGTAACAAGCTGGAGGAAATGGCCGACGGTGAGCAAGATGTAGTGGTTTTGCATGATTGTTTGTTCTTCCAATATGTTGTATAAGGATTAAGTTTACCATGCGATGCTTTGGAACATTACATGCAATAAACTTTGTCTTTATTCAGTACTCGCCTAATATTCTATTTATCCTTTTGGCAGATCATCTTAACGGAAAGAAATATGTAAAAAATGGTAATGATGGGTTATGATATCCTATCTGTTTGGATGAAGTAAAAATATAAAGAAGTGTATATATGCATATATGTTTTTATTTTGTCTGTTAAAAAAAAAAAGAGTAGAAGACATTATACTCATAGCTGACACTTCTCTGTTTCCTGGGCAAAACTATTCATGTACAACTGCTTGGTCAACCCTTTCCTTTTTTCCCTCTTCAACAGGTGGCAGACTAGCTAGGAATGTGACACGTCTGAGTTTCAAGCGCAAGAAGAAGCTGTCTCTGCTGGGTCGTATCCAGGGAACCAACCGCGTGGACAGCACTACTGATCTTATGGCAGACCAGGACAATGGTACAAGACTTCTTTTCTTATTTGCAGAAATTATACATAATTGATACTCTTGATTCATCATTTAGACTGGGTCTTTTTTTTTTCTTAGTTGCTATGAGTTGCTCCTTTCAGCACGAAAGCTATTGTGATCCCCGTCCAGCTTCGTGAGGTGTGTGGCGTGTGATGTGCTTCTTCAACCTTTAGCTTGTTACCACTGCAGAGGCCACATTTTTCATCCAATCATGATGAAACTTGGTCAAAATGACTTCAAATCGTGTGTGTGAACTCAAGTGAGCGCTTAAGAGCCATAATTGCTGTCTTGTTTGTGGGTAAATTACTTGCAAACATGATGATGGTGTTTGACCAGTCTGTGGGAATCTCAGCAGGTGTCATAATGAGAGCATTATTAATTTGTCACATTTGAAGAGTGGCGAATTATTATACTTTCTACTAGCAGAGCATGCAGTTTTCATCAGTGTCATTGGACTTGACTCTGAGCCATTTTTATATGTAAAGGTAGTTTTAATGTATTATAACTTGATGCATTTGATGTTTGAACACACTTAATTAAAAAGACTGACTATTGGAAAGCCTGTACACATTAGTTTGGGATTTTTTAACTTGACTATTTTTGTTTTGTTAATACTAATTCAATATTTGAAGCCTATGACTGTTCACATAACATCGGCCAATATACTTGAATACGTTAATGTAGTTATTTATTTTTTATAAAGCACGCACACGTTTGATGGGTGGAGGTATAAGAATCTTATTTTAATGAATCTGTTTTTGTACAGCATGCAGATACAATTACTCAAGGCATTTGTTTAACCTTGAACACTGCCATCTTTTGTTATGTATCCGTATTCCTATTTTGTATGCATCATTCAGTTGTAAAATTCTGTCTATAAACTAGGGATGGCAACAAATAAATAAAGTAGATTTTTAATATTTTATGTAACAACTATTGGTTTATATAAAGCTGTTGTTGTTTTTTTTCTTCAAACCCAATTTATGTGGATAATTTTGAAAATGTATTGTCTGAAAATAACTATAAAAAATAAACTGAGTTTTATAGATACACATTCTTTTTGTGTCAAAAAGTTGAAACTTCTGTATGTTTTCCTTAAGGAATGGATTTAGCCATAGATGAAGCTCTTTATTGATGCTTATATTTAATTTTTATTTTCTGTTTCCACAACTTTAAAGCATATGCTAAGCTATCATACAAAAAAACATGTAATTTATGTCTTATTCTTGTTCAACACATGCAATACACTCTTTCAAAACTATATGGATTACCAAAATAAGAAGTCAATAAATAAGGTAAATCGGATATAAGATATTATGATAGACAAACTCAAGTCATAAAGCATGCATAGACAAAGCTGTTTGCTCCTTAAGTGATATCATAATGTTGCATTACTTTTCTTTACTACTCAAATATATATGTTGTGTGAATATTAATAGTTTCGGTTAAAAAGGAAGCATGCACAAAATATTAACACAATAAAACAATAATAATTGATTAATAATAATAATTAAATATTCAGGACTGGTTTAAGAGCTTAAAATTTAAACAGTTACATGTTCTCATGTCATATTGATATAAGTAATTCTGTTGATATCGAGCATTGAGGCACTGATGCATTCTGTAATATGGTTGAATTGTTACTCTTATATTGTATTAATGTTGCCGATTGTATGTTCTGGCAGTCAGGAAGTGAGCATGTGACTTTTATTATTTCTATGTAAAATTTGAACCTCGCTCTGGGAAAATGGGGCTTAATGCATGTGCATCAAGTGTCATCTCCAATTAGCCTTTGAAGTCCACATAGGCTTATCAAGGAAGACTGTTTTCGCTGTTATGGTATTTTCATTTAAAGGAAGTCTCCTCTTCGTGAAAGTCCAGTTTAGACGGAAAGTTTCGTTCTTGATTAGCCTGTGCAGACTGGGACAACACTTAACACACATTTTCTCAGAGCAAGGCTCATTTTTATTTTGTAGAGTCTGTTATTTCCGGACCTGTAAGCGACTACGGAGAGAACGGGTTCAGTCATTGCGAGCATGAAAAAGTGACGGGATGGCGTCTGACGCTGCGTCAGTTCATTGCCATCTTTATCAAGCGCTTTCATCACGTCAGACGCAGCAAGAAAGGTTTCCTGGTGGAGGTGGGTATACTCGTAGTAAACATTTGAGCCTTGTGGAGGTATCTATCGCCTTGATTAGTAGCTCTAGTTTTAACCCTTTGCATGCTGGGAAATTTGTCGTCTGCTAAAATGTTGTCTGCTGAATTTCTTAAATAACCATTTTCTTTGATTTTTTTTCAAAGAATACTATCACAATAGCAAATAGTTTGGATCCTGATGAGACGCCATGTTCTGTGGCGTCTCATCTGGATCCAAACTGTTTGCAAAGGCCTTCAAAATTCGGTTCCAGCACTGAAAGAGTTAAATAGTGAACAACAGACGCAATGAATAATCCTGCATGGCTGTTTGTGAACACATTTTATCCAAATCAACAAATTCTTCTTTAAAGAAACAATAGGCAATTTAGCATTAAAAGTTGGCATGGGACTGCATTTAAGACTTTGAAATACTGATGTTTGAACTGTTAAGTTTTATTTTCAAAATTAAATGATTTTATTTTCATTAACTTCATGCATAAAAAAACAAACACCAAATACAATTAGGACCAATGCAAAACTTGAATATCAACATCTTAGAATTAACATGAGTTCAAATACTGATATTCTAATGTATTGCTTAGTGTGATGAAGGCATTATACATAATGATTAGGTTATGAGCCTTGTTCTAGGAAAACTGGGCTTAATGCATGTGCATAAAGTGTTCTCCTAGATTAGCCTGTGCAGTCCGCACAGGCTAATCAATGACAACATTTTCCAGTTTTGATGGTATTTTTCGTTCAAAGGAAGTCTCTTTCTCACAAAAATCCAGTTAAGGTGGATAGTGTTGTACCCGATAAGCCTGTGCAGTTAAGCCTGTGAAAACTGCACAGGCTAATCTGGGACGACACTTAACACACATGCATTAAGCCCAATTTTCCCAGAACGAGGCTCATATAAATCCTAACATTGCTTTGTTTCAGATTGTGTTGCCGGTTCTGTTCATTCTGATGGCCATGACATTCTCTCTGATTACCCCGCCTTTCTCTGAAGAACCCCCTCTAGAGCTCCACCCCTGGCACTACAAACCAATGAGAGGGGATGATCACCTCTACATGTTCTACAGGTAAGGTTGTTTGGCAATTGATAATAGATGCTTGGATTTTTTTTTAATTATTATCATACTATTATCATCGGTAGCAGCAGCAGCAATGATGGTGATTGAAGGTGTTGCAATAGAGCATTTATGAAGCCCACTTTTGGAAAACTTAATATATTTGTCACAAAAATCTTTAAGATTTGTGTTTTTTGCTCAAATGTCAAGGTCACACTTTGAAATCACATATTGAACTTACTTACCGCAAATGTTCTCAGTGTTAAGATGTCTTATGACCTCAAGACCTGTCTCCCTATCTTAAAGGTCAAGGTAACACTTAGAGGTCAAATGTCCGGACTGCAACATCATCATTCATCTTGCTAATTTTTTATGCCCCCGAAGGTGGGCATATAGTGATCGCACTGTCCGTCTGTCTGTTCGTCCGTTTGCATTTAGGTTTTGAAAAATGTGGAAAAGGGGGGTATATGTCATCCTATGGTGACAAGCCTTGTTTTTACTTATTTATCGCACATGTTCATTATGTGGAGAAGGGTTGTCACGTGCAAGTTCCATACCCTTGGGGCAAAGGTCTAGATCACAATTAGAGGTCAAGGGTCAAACATATGCATGGTGCAACATGTTAAATAATAATAGGAATTCTTTACCATGGGTCTGAAATGTTTGCTTACAGAGATCTAGTCTGATTTTTTAAGCAATTGTGCAATTTCTTGGTGTTCAATATAAGCCTTGTCAATTACTGCTTTACATACACCACTATTTGGTGTAGTTGCAATGTATTTAGACTGATGTAGTCAATCAAACAATGATTCATTATATATACTTGTACCGATATTTACTTGTTGCCTTATTCAGAAAGTACTAGCCATTTTAATCCCTCTAAAAAAAGCCTTAAAAAGTAATTTTGCTTTTTAAGTTAAAACAAGAATAATGCTTTGTCAGCCTTTGTTTTTCGTACAGCTTTAACAGTTTGTTTTCGGAGAGAAAAAAATATATAAACTATTCCTACACACTTTGATTGTACATCCAAGGCTATAATCATCGTTTCACACAACCTATTTTCTGTCCTTGTTTAGCAACGATGCCCCTGGCAGCTCTGTTCCCGTGGCAACCAGAATGGAGGACACTATACAGACACTTGCGGGCGTGGGCAACAGATGCTTGAAGGACCACACTCTGCAGGCCATTATTAAGCCAGGACAAATGTGAGTTGCTTAACATACCACGGTGATATGAGCCGCGCTGGCAGAATCGGGACTTAAGGCATGTGCGTAAAGTGTCGTCCCAGATTAGCCTGTTTAGTCCGCACAGGTTAATCAGGGACGACACTTTTCGCTTAAACCAGATTTTAGCTAAGAAGAGACTTCCTTCAAACAAAGACTTCATAAAACCGGAAAGTGTCGTTGCTGATAAGCCTGTGCAGACTACAAGGGCTTAACTGGGACGACACTTAACTCACATGCTTTAAGCCCTGTTATCCTAGAGCGAGGCTTATATTACTGATTTATTGTTGAAAACAGTGAAAAAAAATAACTAAACAAGCAAACAAACTTGATCTGTGCCATTGATATATAAACTTTAATGAGAGACAATTAGAAGTACATACACTTTCTCAAATATGTTTTGTGTGCATCAAAAGTTTCCTCTTCTGCTAGAGTACTTATATCTCTAACATCAGCCATGATTACAATGTATTGGTTAATTCACAAAATTAAACATACTTGAAATAAGCTATGCTAAATTTTAATAAGGTCATATAATGGAAGTGAATGTGAAAAATAAATAAATAAAACAATTCAATTTTTATGGTTTAAGCATGATACACTTCAGATCTTCTATATCGCAATAACCTTGTTTCCGTGGATCGCAGTCATGATTCAAGTGAGATTGTGATGTGAAAGATATTTAAGGGTATGGAAAAAATATGGAATGAATTGTAGATTGACTATAATTATATTGGATATCGTAAAATGAAGGATCACAAAATAGCAGTTCTGCTGTGTTTGCCAGAAATACTTTACTTATCCAATTCACACTCAGAAGCAAAGTGAAAATGGCAACATGCAACCAGCATAAAACCAGAACAGCCTGTGAGTAACTCGCATTCTGTTCAGGTTTTATACTGATTTCTGCTCATCAGCATCTTATGGTTGCTCATTATTATCTTAGGGTTGAAAATTCCTTTACAACTTGAATCTAGAAATAAAAGTCTTAAATTAAATTGGATTCGCGTAGGTACTATAAGCACGTAAAAAGTGAGTGTCCGAGTGGTAAAGGGTCAATTGTTTGCATTTTCAGAGGCAAAGACAATACGAGTTTAACCCTTTGAGCGCTGGAACCGGATTTTGAAGGCCTTTGCAAACAGTTTGGATCCAGATGAGACGCCACAGAACGTGGCGTCTCATCAGGATCCAAACTGTTTGCTATTCTGATAGTATTCTTTGAAAAAAAAATCAAAGAAAATGCTAATTTTATAAATTTAGCAGACAACATTTTAGCAGACGACAAATTTCCCAGCATGCAAAGGGTTAACGCCCTAGGAACGACACTTTATTACTCATGATATTTTTTGTGAAGGAAGTGTCTTCTTAGCCAAAATCTATTAAAGGTGGAAAGTTTCGTCCCTGATTAATTGCAGACTGCAAAGGCTAATGTGGGACGACACTTTACACAAATGCATTAAGCCCAGTTTTCGTATAACACATCTCAATTGTTTGCGATTTCAGAGGCAAAGACAAGTACGAGTGTGAGCCCCCTGGAGACTCAGGTTTCTCTCCGTACGTCGCGTTCAATAAGACGATAGACTGTGACTGTAGCTCCGGTTGGCAGGTGTGTCCCGAAAACGCTGAGGGGCCAAAACCGTCTAGCCGTCTGCTACCCTCCACCGATTACCTGCTTAACATGACTGGGAGGGACGTCGCTGACTGGATTGTGAAGACAAATAAAGAATACGATAGGAGGAGGTTGGTATAAGCTTGTTTTTGAACCTTTTTGTTTGATATAAATGTTGTTGGCTTTTTATGTAAATTATGGTAAAATGTTTCTCTTTTTTTAAAGAGTTTGGTATGTCAGTTTTAGCCCAATTGTTAACACAGGGATCTTGGGGAAAAACGTGAGTAATGGGATGTAACTTTTCTATGTTAGTGAGCTTTCAGAGACTGACTCACAAATGAAGTATCATGTGTTCAAGGCTCGCGCTAGGGGGCGATGTGAGCGACCAAGTTGCTTTCTTAAGCCAAACTTCGCCTAAAATTTAAGAAATTGTAGATAAAAAGCAACTTCCAGTCTCCCTCTTACCGGAATTTGTTTACAACTTGTGGAAGTCACTTGGACTTCCAATTAATCCTCATGTATACTGTTTTCTAATACACTGGACGTACAAATCACAACAGTAAATCGGGTCATTCACTTCGTAAACTCCGCGTGTAATCGACATATTGGGTAATTACTTATAGATAATCAACTGATAAGAGATAGCGTGACGGGCGTATCGAATCACATTACACAGTCATGTTCATTGACACAGATGCACCACGAGAAATTCTCAGGTAACTTTCCAGTTGCCAAACTGTGCTGTTCGGCGTCCAATCGGTAATGAGAATACGTATGAAGGCGGGGTTAACTGGTGACCATTATTTTTGATTGACGTCGGTCATGAAGTAAGCGTTTATCGCAGATTGATTAACAGGGAATCACTGTTTTACCAGTTACGTAATATACAACGGTTATTAAACAGTACATTAGAGACGGTGTTGGGCATCATTATCACACCTTTTTACCGTAAACAATTACTGTTAACAATTGTTACTTATGAAAAGTTAAATGCAAATGGTGAGCAATCAATTACTTATGGCGAGTAAGTTGTGTTAACAATACCTGTTTAATTGTTTATGCTGTAACAATTTAATTTCGGTACAAGTATATTTCATCATGCCCATTTAAAGAACTGAATTACACCATTCTTCTACAGCCATGTGCTTATATTTGCTTATACAAATCCCAGCGTACACCAATCACTATACATGTATGCCTTGTAAAACACGTGTTTTAATAAGAGCACGATTCCAGGCATGAAAAGCGTGGAAAGCGTGCGTGTTGAAAAAGACCATGTGCTGTAACTGAGTATAGACGTGCAACTCGGTACATGTAGTATATTAGAATTAAAAATTTACATCAGCATTAATGCACACAATGAGAAAGTATTGACTCATTGAAACTATAGAAAAAATACGTCAATTTACTAATTATAAATTAAAGTCACTTGTATACTGGATTTATGGGGCGATGGATAGAGTTTACTGACATACATGTATTCATTGAAATAAAATTGGGACTTCCAACTGTTTATGTCTGGGACGTCCAATATATATCTACTGATTTGTTTACAACTCATACAGCGCCTCCACTAGCTTACAAAAGTTGGAAGTCCTGACTTCCAAGCCTTAAATTTTGGACGTCCCAGACATAAACAGTTATATATATTAGTTACTTTATTGTTTGCTTTAAGTGCTTTGTATACCTGAAATATTTCATTTAACATATGTTTTGTTCATGTGTTGCAAACACACATGAACAAAGCATATGTTAAATGTCATATTTCAAACATAAATATTTATCTGCTCTGAGCTTATGTTGGCTACTGCTTCATAAACATATTATCTTTGAAATACTTTAGTCTTTATAATATCTTATATATGTACATCAAAATGGATTGAATATAGAGCTAGTAAAATTATGGTTATTTATCTGTAGTGTCTATTATTACTTGGTTAATTAGAACTGCTCGAAATATTAAGATACACAAAATAAATATTACTATGTGTACTACAGTAGTATACTGCAATAATGTGTTACACATATATGTGTGTTGTAACGCCCTACATGCAATCCCTTGTGTCCGAGTCTCTCCACTTCTCCCTAAAATCTCCTCTCTGCTCCCTGAAAAAGTGTCTAGGGAAAAGGCACTTCTTCCTAAAATTTGAGCCCAGGGTGAGCCTTGGTGTTAAATGTTTTAAATCATGAAGTTGTTGGAAAACTTTGATTACATTTTACTCTAGCTCACATTTGTGAGGAAATGTTATCATGGAATGTTATATAATTGATCCATTTCTGGGAAAATCCAGTCTTAATGCATGTGAGTAAAATGATTTGAAGACTGCACATGCTAATCTGGGACGACACTTAACGCACATGCATTAAGCCCCATTTTTCCAGAGTGTTGCTCAAATTTAATAATGAAATGCAATATTATTATTTGTTTCTGTCAGTTATGGAGGTCTGTCCTTTGGTGAGCGTGATTTCTCCGCCTTCTCTGGCAACGTCACAGACATTCAGAAACGTATCGAGAGGATTCTGGCTGCCGCAAACAATGGTACCAAGGTCAACATTGCTGACAACACGTTCTTGTATGACCTGACAGAGATACTGCCTGCACTCGCAACTAGAGATACCGCCAAGGTGTGTTGTTTTTATAATTTTCATGGTGTCTTTTTTGTCTGGTCTAAAAATAATAGAAAATTAAGTAATTTTTTATTAACACACCAAGAATTGGTTCCACATGGGTGTTGGTCTTTGAACACATTTTAGGTTAAAGCTTTTGTATGTATTACTTTTTTGTTTTTCAGAGCTAAAAAAATGTAACGAGTACCTAAATCAAGCAAAGCTCGATAATAGGTTATAATCAAGAGGACATGCATAATGATTAAACAATACAAAAATAACATTCGTATAAATAAACTTTAACATAAAATAAATAAATAATAAACATAAAATCCAAATAATTAATGAGCAGCATCATGGAGAAAAGAGTCTTATGCCATATGTGGCGAGTGTAGTTCCAAACCCGGCTGCAGATTTGCGTAGTCTGGTCTGGAGCTACCCTGTCTTCTTTAAAGTCACACAAGGCTAAGTGGTCTCATAAGCGGACAGCATAGCTCCTGATGAGCCTGTGCAAATGCGCAGCCTGATCTGGAGCTATGATGGCTGCTTATGACATAAGACCCATTTTTGCATGACACTGGTCTTGTGTTAAAAAAAGGTGTGGTTCAACAATCGTGGATGGATAGCCTCCGTGTCGTACATGAACGTCATGAACAACCTGATCCTGCGTAGCAACCTGCCCTCGAGCACTGACACCACGGAGTACGGCATAGTGGCTGTCAATCACCCCATGAAGATGACAAAGGAGCAGCTGAATGACGAGGCCTTGTAAGTACGCTTAGAGATCATAGTTTAAGCCTCCTATGGGAAAACTGGACTTAATGCTTGTTCATAAAGTGGTGTCCCAGATTAGCATGTGTGGTCCATACAGGATAATCAGGGACAAAACTTTCCATTAGAACTGGATTTTCATTTAAACTTCTTTAAAATAAAAAAATACTAAACAATTGGAAAGTGTCGTCCCTGATTAGTCTGTGTGGACTGCTAAGGCCAATTTGGGATGACACTTTACGCACATGCATTAAGCCCAGTTTTCCCAGAGTCTCGTTTGTATTATGTCTCTACAACGCAGATACCCAATTCTGTTTTCTTACTATATTGACGTTTTAAAGGCTTCATTTTGTACCCTAAGTTACCGATGACCAGTAAACAGCGTACAACCTGAACAGGCAGCGAGTAACTCGTAGGCTATTCTGGTTTTAGGCTGGTTGCATAAAGCCATTTTCACTTTGCTTTTGAGTGGGAAAGTGTTGAAAGTCATTATTTGGAGTCAACAGGGTTTCAATGAGAAAATTCTCAAGAAGAGAATGAAATGTTTTAATTCGTTAATTAGCCGTTTTATAGCTGATATAAAGAAAACAATAGGTGGGGATCAGGAGGGTACTTTGAAGAAAAAAAATGGTTTTCATCAACAAGGTCACATAATAGTTTTCTAACTTTAAACGTTTTTTTTTCTTCTAAATTATAAATGTTTATCTGTTAATAAGATTTAGTTTTATTGATCATGTGTATAGTTTCATGCAGTTCATAATGTATGTGATATTTTTAACAGGACTTCTTTTTTATGCTATCATTTTAAGAAGGCGGCATATAGCAGTCCCACTGTCTTACTTTCTGTACGTCTGACCCACTTTAGCAGTCGCACTGTCTTACTTTCTGTACGTCTGACCCACTTTCCGGAATTTCGTCTGAAAATTCATTTCTCAGTCATAACTTTGCAATATATTAATGCATTAAAAATAACTTGGTACAAATGTTAAACTTTAAGATAACTTTTACCGTGTAACACCTGCTTCTTACCTCAAAAAAACTTTTACCTTGTAACACCTGCTTCTTACCTCAAAAAAACTTTTACCTTGTAACAACTGCTTCTTACCTCAAAGGTCATGGTCACTCAGTGGTCAAACGTCAAATTTGGCCATAAAACTTCTTAAAAACGTTAAAATTCCTGTCTCAGCCATATCTGCAATATATGGATGAATTTTAACCCTTTGAGCGCTGGAACCGGATTTTGAAGGCCTTTGCAAACAGTTTGGATCCAGATGAGAAGCCACAGAATGTGGCGTCTCATCAGGATCCAAACTGTTTGCTATTGATTAATTCTGATAGTATTCATTGAAAAAAATCAAAGAAAATGCTAATTTTAGAAATTCAGCAGACGACATTTGAGCAGACAAAAATTTCCCAGCATGCAAAGGGTTAAAATAACTTTGTGCAAATTTCAACCATCATAGGCTGACTTGTTGCATGTAACACCCGTCTCCCTACCTCAAAGATCAAGGTCATATTTAACCCTTTGAGCGCTGGAACCGGATTTTGAAGGTTTTTGCAAACAGTTTGGATCCAGATGAGACGCCACAGAACGTGGCGTCTCATCAGGATCCAAACTGTTTGCTATTCGGATAGTATTCTTTGAAAAAAAGTGAAGAAAATGATGATTTTAGAAATTCAGCAGACGACATTTTAGCAGACGACAAATTTCCCAGCATGCAAAGGGTTAAAGGTCAAAGGTTTATTTTGGCCATAAAAGAGAACATTCCTGTCTGAGCCATTATTATGATTTGGCTTAAATATTAACCATCATAAGAAGTTTCGTACTATAAGGTCAAGGACACACTTAGAGGCCAAAGGTCCAATTGAAAACTTAAAAGGAATGTAAGGTCATCCGTGTCTTATGCACACAAGTCTCGTTCTGAACAATTTTCTGTTATATCGGTGTGCATTTGCCAGTGCATTATTCTTTAAGGGTTCTGACTTTTCTTGTTCTTGTGTTTTCAGGTACAGCAGTTTCAAAGATGTGGTGATATCGATCTGTGTGATATTCGCGATGTCCTTTATTCCGGCCAGTTTCACGATGTACCTGATCGAGGAACGCGTGTCCAACTCCAAACACCTGCAGTTCGTCAGCGGAGTCAACCCTGTCATGTACTGGGTGTCCAACTTCTTTTGGGATATGGTGAGATGGTCCCTGAAGCCAGTGCCTATTGAAAATAATTACATAAATATCAAAAGGACATCAGTTTAAATCAAATAAAAAAGATGTTTATATCATTAAAAATTATTTGTGAGAACTATGTTAGAGCAGCGCTCTGTGAAAACTGGGCTTAATTCAAGTGCATAAAGTGTCGTCCCAGATTAGCCTGTGACTAATCATGGACGACACTTGCCGCCTAAATTGGATTTTTGCTAAGAAGAGAATTCCTATAAATGGAAAGTATCATAAAAGCGTGAAGTGTCGTCCCTGATAAGCCTGTGCCGACTTCACAGGCTAATATGGGACGACATAACATCATGCATTAAGCCCCATTTTCCCAGAGTAAGGCTCAATTCCATGAATATCTTAAGGGCATCAGTTTAAATGAGATAAATAAAAGATGTTTATTTCATTGAAAACTATTTGTGAGAAATACCTTTCATTATGTTTCTCCTATGAATGTAGTGTTCTCAACTTATTTTATAGGCATCATCAGTTATTGTATGAATTAATGTCTAATAACTACCTTATGCTTATTATTTGCCTGATGTAAATTTCAATATTAATGTCAATCTTAAATGATGCTGTTCAAATTTTGAGAGAGAAAATAAATGAGCTGTACTCTAGGAAAACGGGGCTTAATGCATGTGTGTAAAGCGTCATCCCAGATTGGCCTGTGCAGTCATGAATGACGCTTTCTGCTTTACTGGAATTTTTCTTTTCAATGAAGTCTCTTCTAAATGAAAATCTAGTCAGCAAATGTTGTCTGCACATGCTTATCTGGGAAGACACTATGTACATGCATTAAGCCCCGTTTTCCCAGAGAGAGGCTAAAATATAACACAAACAGTGATTACAAAATGAGTTTTATTGGGCTGAGGAATATGTTGTGATACAAATTTTGAACTATTTCCTTTCAAATTTTACTATTGTTTCCAGATCAACTACCTGATACCGTGTATACTGTGTATATTCATCTTTCTGGCGTTCAACAGACAGGCATATGTATCCCCTATCAATGGACCAGCGCTGGTATGCCTCCTCTTCCTCTACGGGTATGTACTAGACCAGAACATGAACTGGTTGATTTAAGCCTGGTTCTGGGAAAATGGGGCTTAATGCATATATGTACGGAAAGTGTCGTCCCAGGTTAGCATGTGAATTTTTGCACAGGCTAATCAGGGATTGCATTTTCTGTTTTATGGAACTCGTTTAAAGAAAGTCTCTTCGAAACGAAAATCCCATAAAGCAGAAATTGTCTTCTGCAATTCCGGAACGACACTTTATGCACATACATCAAGCCTAGTCTTCCATGAACGAGTCTCAATTAAAAGAAAACATTTAAAGAAGAAAAACTTGGGCAACGAAGTATAGTAAAGTATACTGGATTCATCATGGTGGTCCTTTTGTCGGTATATCCGTCTGACAAAGACAATAAATCAGATTTATCACTGGTAGTACCTTCTTTGTCTGTAAAACTATTCTGGTGAGTCAGTTCTAAGGATATCATTGTCCTTGTTTCCAATTATCTTATCCCATATGCCGCCAGCGTAGCTCCAGACCAGCCGGCGCATTCAAACAGTTAGTCAGGAGCTTCCCTATCGGCTATTAAGTTACGCAAAGTTACATTTATGTCTTTAGGGGACAGGGGAGCTCCCGACCATACTCAAATGTGCAGGCTGGTCTGCAAATAGGCTGGCTGACGTGGCATAAGACCCTTTTTTTGCATAAAGTGACTCGATTTGTAGCCGTTGGACATATGCTGTTATAGGTTATTTTCTTGCAGATGGTTTGTGATTCAGCTGAAGGGGCCCTGGGATTGCATTTTTATGCCCCCAACGGGAGGCATATAGTTTTCGCACTGTCCGTCCGTCACACTTTTTGTGTCCGCTCTGTAATTGTTCGAAAATGGGTCATGCCAGGTCAAAAACAAGGTCAATGTGATATAGTGCGTTTAAACATTCAGCATGGTGTCTGCTCTCTAATTCAAGTAGTTTTCATCCGATCTTCACCAAACTTGACCAAAAGTTGTATCTAGATGATGTCTAGGCCAATTTCGAACATGGGTCATGCCGAGTCAAAAACTAGGTCATGGGGTCACTTAGTGCGTTTTAAAACATTCAGCATGGTGTCCGCTCTCTAATTCAAGAAGTTTTCATCCGATCTTCATTAAACTTGGTCAGAAGTTTTATCTTGATGATCTCTAGGCCAAGTTTGAACATGGGCCATGTCTGGCCAAAAACTAGGTCACGGGGTCACTTAGTGCGTTTTACACATTCATCAATGTGTCCGCTCTCTAATTCAAGTAGTTTTAATAGCATAAATACGTTACCTGCTATCTTATAGCTACTTTTTCCAGAGGATAGTTATTGTCTGGAAAAACTTTCTGGTATAGCCCCATCTTATAATCAGACTAGTAGGTCCAGGGCCACACTTAGTGCAGTGTAACCGAGATCTACCCTACAGTGCATTACGTCATGATTACGTCATTCTTATTCCAGACATGTGATAAATGGCTGACATGTTTGTCGTTGGACAAATTTTGTTGCTTTATTCGCCAGGATTGTCTGTTTAACAGACCAGAGAAGTTTTTAATTGCATTTTAAAATATTCTCCGTTATTGTTCGATTCTTTCTGTATTGTTTTGTAACTTTGACCGGTTCGGTCAGGTTATTTTTCTTTGTTTAAGGAAAATGCCTAAACACGTAGTTCGTGTGTTATACATTGCGAGAACGTGAAAAGCGTGCTTTTTCTTATTCATTGAAGAATGTATATCATTTGCTTGTGTAAAAGCAAATCATGATTTTACGTTCTACATGACGATCTAGTTGATGGTCATTGTATTATTTCATCTGTTTCGAATTAAACCTTGTTTAATTTATGCTCTACGGCAGGTGACGTCACCAGGTACCAGGTACCTGGTCACCAGGCACCAGGTGCCTGGTACCAGGTAGTATTATACGTACTATTGGCTTTCTCTTTTACACTTAGTAACTGAGAGAGTGTT